>PVKS010004061.1:10902-97208 GCA_004027875.1 Aplodontia rufa
CTTTCTGGCAGGGATCATAGGAGAGTTAACTAATCAATGTCTATAAAGCATTTCGATAATGACGAAGGCTACAGAAATAACGATGATAACAATCTGTCTTTTGCTGACACACGGGTTGTGAGCAAGGAAAAAAAAGCAAGAAAAAATGTTTTTATGCTATGGAGGATTCTCTGGCGTGTGCAATTATTGCCCCACCTTCCCACTTTTCAGCCTTTGATTCTTGTGACTTAGGCCCTCAAATGGTTGCTCCTTGAAGGCAGCCATCCTTATATGATTTACAGAAAAAAATTTTCTGCTAGGTTGGAGTAATTTTCTACTTTCACTTATGTGTAGGAGGAAAAGTATCACACTTTTGTTCCAGAGCTCTTCTGTGTCAGTGAAGGCATAAAACATGGACTTAAGTTACCGTGGACTAAAACCATCCAGATGGGGGTTCCTCTTAGGTTTAATTTGGTGAATTTGTCTGTGGTTTGTTTCTAGAGGAGAGAGACCCAGATCACCTTCCTCCGTTCTATTGAATGGTTAATAAGAATGTCACCAGGAGCTGCCTTAGTTAGGATAAACTTAAGAGAAATGTATGTGGGGTAGTTTCATATCACTTTGCTGCATGCAGTCTGTGTACCCTTTCTAGAGCCACTTACAAGTCCCCATGTCCGCATTGCTCTAGGATAAAAGTCCAGGAGTCTACTGAGCTTCACACCTATGCCCTTCCATAAATGGTGCTTAAAGAAAACTGGGGTGGGGGGTAGGAGACATTCAGTCAAGAGGAGTGGGTTGCTATGGAGCACATGCGAGGAGGCTGGTGTTTCAGGCAGGGAACATTCTGGTGTCCAGCAGATCATTTCAGATAATATGGTCTTATCCTCCTACCAGAGTCACTGTTTAAATCAGCCCTGTTTAGGTTCAAAGCTGGCTCAAAGTGGAACTCAAGACCCCACTGTCCCTGTTTGATAACACCAGTTTTATACCTTCCAGAAGTTTAGCTCATCAGAGGCAAGCAGGAAGGCTTTGTTGGGGACGGCAGTTGGTGAGTGGCTGCCCTCGCCCTCTATTTTTCAGGGAGTTATAAATTACGAAGTGTTGCTGTTTGAAGGAATTTGGAGTGAATGTGGGGAGTATCCAGAGAGCAAAGAGTGTAAGACCCTGATGACACGAGGAGATCAAATTTCTAACACCCCCAATGTGAAAAGACACTCATAAACTTGAAACTCTCAGCAGCTTCACAGAAGCTTTGTGTAAGAAGCAATTTTCTCGGAGGTGTTTTGTGTCCTCTACACCATCTGGAAAGTCAAGCAACTTTGTGCCTTTGCTTAAAACACTGAGAAACAAGTTTTGCAAGTAGGATCCGACCAAACTGGTTGGGATATCATTGTGTGGTGGAAATTCTAAGGAGCTATTACTGAGAATGGAACAAAGTGTGCTTTTTAATGAATCAAAAGCGTCAGAGACGGGTTTGTTCACAGCTGTTTGATAGCCTTAATCATGCTGTGGCCAGGTTCCTTTTCATAATTAGAAGAGCAAAAAGAAACCCCAGCCTTCCCGAATTGCAGCAAATGTTTCATATAACAATAAAGGGCTGCTCTCCCATATATCCTCGGTCGACAGACAATAAAAGAGAAAATTGGTGTACTAAAAAATGATAGTAGGGCTTTGGAGACAGGCATGGTGGTGGTAGATTTGTTAAATAGTTATTTTGGCTCTAATCTTTCTGTAGGACAAAGAAGATAGACAGGATCTTTCCTTTTCTTTCTTCTTCCCAAAAGCCCCATGCCATGAAAAGTCGTATCTATCAAAGCCAAAATAAAACACAAAAACAAACTCATATTAAATAATGTCAGCGGTCATCTAGGAGACACAAGTAGGCAGTCAGCACTCCAGAAATGGGGGAAATAAGGATCTCGTTACTTCCGATGTTTCCTGGGTCTCTGCTCCCTGCCTATCTCTGTGGCTCATGTCTGTCCTGCTTTCTGGTCTTCTTCAAATGTCTCTTTCAGGATAAGTCATCTGTGTAAAATAGTACCAGAGAAACCAAGATGCCTCCCTGTTCACCTTCACCTTCTCTCCTCATTCCACTTTGTTTCTTTATAGTATTTATCACTTGCTGACTTATATATTATGAGTTTAACTTGGTTTATCTTCTGCTCCCCTCTACTAGAATTTAACCTTCATAATGGCAAGTACTTTATCTCTGTTCTTGACAGTAGTATTCCTAGAGATTCCAATAGCATCTAAAATATCATAGGTCTTAACTAAATATCTGTGGCATGGATCCATTGTTCAAAATTCATGGATACTCTCTAACACCAACCTCTCTGTTTACAAAATTTAGTTTTCACTCTTTTTTTTTTTTTTTTAAAGAGAGAGGGACAGTGAGAGAGACAGAGAAAGAGAGAAACAACTTTATTGAGATTTTTCACATGGCCTTAGTTGCTCCATCACTTAGTTGTGTACGTGGTGCTGGGGTTTGAACCCAGGTCCTCGTGCTTGCCAGGCAAGCGCTGAAACCGCTGAGCCACCGCTCCAGCCCATAGTTTTCACTCTTTCTTGAGACTTGGGGGTAGAATGTCTTGCAAATCATTTTTTTCCTAGATTTTAAAATAGTTTATTTTTAAGTTTATTCTATAATCAGTCAAATTGGACGACTCTATTTGTTGTTTTAAAATATACTCTGTAACATAATTGGGAAAAATACTGGTTTCAGGTTTAGGCAGTTTTCTAGCCTAGTGCTGCCTAGTTGAGCCTTCTTTTTTCCTACATAAAAAAGAGATCAAGGAATAGTTATGAAAAGCTGCATAAAGAGACAGAGGTCTTCATGCACTGATGATTTTCCACTGTGAGTTCCTGTTGAAAATGCTTGGACTGGGCATATGGTACATTTCCTAGAACACAGCAGGAACTTCTCCAGCCCAGAGAAGGTCCTGTCACAGACAGCCTGATTTCATCTTCGCTATGGATGGACAGCAACTCTCTTCTGCTGTGATCTGGTGGACCACATCACAGAGGATCTAATTTTTGGTAGGGCTCCTCAGGAAGAGCAAATCTGTCATTTTCCTGTGGGCACCTGGAAGGTCAGGTCAAAAGAGGCTGGAGCCAATGGAAGGAGGGAACCGTGGTATATTCTAATCCCCTGGGAACTATTCATTGTCCCCAGAAATTTGCACCTGAACCAGGACCTAGAAGCACTCTTGGAGACCCCCACCAGCGCTCCTGCAGTTCTTGGTTTCTTCTGCATGCCAGGAGCAGCTTACTCTCCACATAGGAGTCCCACCCTGAGTCTTCCCCAGTCCCAGAACTCTGCCTGGCTTCATTCTGCCTCAGCATGATTGACACTGGGAATTGTTGCAGGTTTTCCCAGAACATCTCCTTGCCTGAATGACTGATTAGAGGTAGAGTGAAATGATGGACTCCAGTATCTTTACCTTTTTCCATGATATTGTGGTTCACATAGGCCCATGGTCCATTCTGATAAGGAAAACCATAGAATCTGGAGAAAGAACATTTGTTTTTTGTTTTTTTTTTAAAGATAAGTTTGGTCTGAAAAACTTGAATGTTTCACCCTGTTCTTATTCTTGTCTTCCTTCCTGGAAAGTCCAATCTAGTCTGTGAGTCCATCTTCCACCTCTGCATGACCTCTGTTGTCACTGCAGGCTGTGACATTGGCCAGGGGAAAGACCTAGGCCAGGGCATCTTCTCATGCTTCTGAATGTTTCTGATCCTCACCAGGGATGGGAAACACTCAATATGAGGGTGATGGTGACATTTCCTTTACTGGCCCATGTTTCCCTACTAATCTTCAGTACCTGCTTTAAATTGGTTGATACATCCACTTGAATAAAAACAGTAAGAATGAAGAGTATTTTAGATAATATTGGTATATTAAGCCCTGTCTTATGAGCTTTTTAATCATTAACTCATTTTCTACTCTCACTATTCTGAATATATAATCACTCCCTGTTAGAGAAAGTCTGCTCTCTTCTTAACCACTATTCCACACTGCTCTTTCTTTCCAAATGTTACAACATCGCAGCCGAACTCAGCGCATTCAGATATCATGTTTCTTGCTTCTTTTTTTCTCTCACCCTCTACTAAATTTGTTCCTCTTCCCTTATTCTTTATCGTGACAAAGGGCCACAGGATCCATACAGTTGACCGGGTCAGAATCCAGGGAGACACAGCTGGCTTTTTGTTTGCTATCAGATTTGTATTATTGTCTTATATTTCGGTCTCCGCAGTTTCTCCTTGAATGTTCTTTTTCCTTTTCTGCTGCCTTGGCTTTAACTTGGGAGAAAACAAAAGCCACCATAGCCTAAGCCTTTGCAGCACCCTCTAATGCCCGACCATCACTACACTGTTGTTGAGGAATTGTTCCCTGAATCCCAGTCAGTGCTGTTATCCTACAACTTGTAGAATTCAGTTAGCTCTCCCAGCATTTATGATAAAATCAAAACTCTTCAATATTGCACATTTTTTCTGGCTATGCTTCTATAGTCTGTCACCATTCCTCTTCTCTAACCCTATTCCCCAACTCCTATCATCCTCATCTACTCCAACTTTGACTATTAAGTCACTTGAAACCTTGAGCATTACTCTTTTCCATACTTTAGGAACTGCCCCCGCTGCTCTTGCCATCCCATTGCTTATCTAACCTAAGCGATGCCAGGAACAGCCTGCTTTTCCCTCTTCCCTAGGTGTGCACAGGTTGTGTGAGCTCTTCAAGTATTACGTGTGTCCTCCTGCAGAAAATCTATCACAGTGCATCAATATCTTTTATTAGGCAGCCTTTTAGAAGCAGAGCCACTGCAGGGGCTCCATCCCTACAAAGTGGGTCAGGACCATGTCATCACTTAATAAATGCTTGAGTTTAACAAACATATGTATTAGGAGTCTCCTGATGCCCAGAAGTCTCAGAGGGACTGCCGAGGGAATGGAAGAGATGATCTAAGAGCTTGCTTTCAGAGTATCACAGTTCAAGCGATAGTTCTGTAAGAGAAGTATGAATAAATAACTATCAAAGTTACTGATTATGGGCATGCTTAATGAGCATCTAAATAATTCATGGTGGTGAAGAATATTGAATTACAATTAAGTATATACTTTGGAACTCTCTACAGAGGTATTTCTGAGTTAAGTTTACCTCTGAGTGTTGTCAAATCTTATGGAGTTGATTAACTTGGTACTCTTACATTTATAAAACAGGTGGTGCCGATGCAATTGTGAGCTTGTCCCACCCTTCTGAAACTCTCATGCAAGAGAAAGAATCAATTTTCTAGTCTTTTCTGTGCAAAGCAAGGAGCTACCAACCGTGTGGCAGCAGGTAGAGGAATTATGGGAGTAGTGTATAAGAGGTGCTAATGGGCTCTTGGCAAGGTACTCCTCATGGCCAGAGTTCAGCCCCACCTGTAGATACCAAGGTGACTTTATAAGGTATCTTTGGGAGCCTAATTTCACTCTTTAAAATTTACTTGAGGTGAAAAATGTCTGAAGTGTTCTGTTCAGCTTTGTTTTATTTAGCAAAAATGTGGTTATAAGAAATGTAATGTAAATAAAAGCCAGAAAATTCTACTTTTTCAGTTTGCACAAATATTATAGGATAAATCATAGTGGCATCATAGTAATATTTTATTAATGTTTTATGAAAAGTTTCAGCTATTGTAAGTATTCATGTGCTATATTGTACATGTACATGAGGTATTGCTTACCTCAGCCTGTTGTTAACCACGTTACTTCAATGGTGGTAATGCCCAAATTTTACAAAATGATCGTAGCTCCTGAAAAGTGGCATTGAGAACATCAAAAGAGCTGATTGTGGTTAAAAAATAATGCTTAGCATTGGAATACTGTCCCTGAAATTCATTTAATTTGTGGTACATGTCATCATTAAGAACATATGTTAAAATAATTGCCTTCACGTAAATGCTCTTGTTGGATGTCTTTCATAGAACATCCAAACACACCTGATGCTTAGAAAAATAGTCCCCAAATTCATTAAAAGCCACCTGGCCAGGTTCTGCCTATGAACATTTTATATAGTACTGCAGAAATCTTTATGAATTGCTACTACATGTGTTTTGCCTTTGCAAACATCTCTACTTTTCAAGATAAAATTTCTCTTTGTGAGCCTTTTCAGATACCTCGACTACATTTCATGTCCAGAGCTACTTCTAAATAATCTCATCTTTGAATATCACCTTGATCTTGTTGAAGTTAAATTTAAGACAGGAGTATATCTTCTTAGAACTAATTTCTGACAGATACTTGGAGAGCAGGCAAACCATTCCTCCTGTGCCTAATAGAAAGGATATTTGCATAGAGGTTGTGAAGGTTTTTATAGCTCTTCACTATACATCCAAAAATTCATATAAAAAAGTTGACTATCCTGAAAATTTCCCAAGAAATATAGCTTGTGCTGTTTACATTTCAAGTCTGATCAAAGTTAGGATAAGTGATACTGAGGTTCTGGCACTATGATTCAGCAAGTGAGCATGGAGCCAGCCTGCCAGGGTGGGAGTCGCAGCTGGCTGATTCAGGGCAATTTACCTTGGTGATAACTGATTTCTTAATCTCTAAAAGGATCACTATGTCATTTTTTCAGATTTTTATAGACACCCATTTTATAGGCTCATTTAAAGAATTAAAAAAAATTCATATTGGGGCTGGAGTGGTGACTCAGTGGTTCCAGTACTTGCCCGGCATATGTGAAGACATGGGTTTGAACCCCAGCACCACGTACACAAGGAAGTGTCAGGGTAATGAAAGCCACATGAAAAACTAAATAAAATTGATTTTCTCTCTCTCTCTCTTGCTGTCCCTCTCTCTTTTTTTAAAAAAATTCACATTTATTTATAAAATACCTGGATGTTAAACTATCATTAGCACATAGTAAATACATTGTAAAAAATAAATTTAAAATCCTGTTTACTGTAGCTACAATTTGCAAGCTTAAAAATATTTCCATGCATGTTCCTAAGTATGTATTTTTTCTGCCAAGGAAAGAATAGTGCAGAAGGAAAACAAAGCTTCATTCGGGCTAAAAGGGAGCCTGTGTCCAGGTCCAAAGCTTGGTTTATATTTGTTTTTAATAATTTTCCATGATTTGACATAGAAGTCAGTGTAGCAAATCATTAGTCTTATAGTAAGTATCAAGGAAATTGAGTATGAAACAATAATGGGAAATAGAAATTTTCATAATTCATTTACATTTAGTGCAAACACTGCTCTGATAGGAACTTCTAGATTGTTCCTTTCAGACAACCACAGTTAGACTAAAATGTGTGTGGTTCTAATTTGAGTAAGAGTAAACAAGATTTTACTTCTAAGTTGGGATGGCGCATTACCATATTTAACTAACTAGAAGAAATGAGGCCAAGGAGCATCTCACTAATTTTATCTTGGGGGTAAATCTAAAATGCACAGAAGAATTCACTGCTTACGTGTGAATTCTACTTGTATAAAATGAATTCTTGAACTTGACTTACATGGATTGAACCTTGTGTTCTGTTTGGGGTGGAGTCTGTGCCCAGGAGTCTCCTGTGCTAAGAATGAAGCTGTTGAACTTCTCATGAGTCAAATTCTTCAGAGATATTCATTGGATCCAGGAACTGAGGAGATTTAAAGATGACAGGTTTTTGACTTGAGCAACTGGATGAATCATGTTGACATTAGATTGCAGGCAAAATAGAGAAGAACTAGGGTGTTGGAGAAATGTGTTGAGTTTGGTGTCAGATACTTAGCAGCTGTGGCCATTGATTTGGAGATAGGCACCTCAGCAGGAGGGGGCAGCTTCAGATGCATTGGCCAGTGTGATATGAAATGTCCCCAAAGCTCATATGTTAAAGACTTGGTCCCCAGTGCAGCAGTGTTCAGAGGTGGGGCTTTCAAGAGGTGATTGGATCGTGAGGATTCATATTTTAAATTGGGAGGTGGTGGAAACTTTAGGAGTTGGGACTCATTTGGAGGAAGTGGGTGACTGGAGGCATGTCCTTGAAGGGTATATTTTTTCCTGGCTGCCCTCACCCCTCTCTGGTCTCTGGCAACCATGAGGTGAGCAGTTTCTCCTCCACCATGGCCTTCCAACACAGGCTTAAAAACAAATAGGTCAGGAGATTTTGGACTGAAATCTCTGAAGTTGAACCAAATTAAACCTTCCCTATTTTAATTTCCTCAGTTATTTTGTCACTGATGAAAAGTTAACACAATCAGAAATGTAGATTAGCAACTATCAAGGCATAATTGGCTCTCTATACCATGCACATGTATAGTCTTGTCCAAGAGGACTATACAGGGTGATTGGAATAGGAAATGTAGGTCAAATCCCTGAGGAATACAGTCACTTAGGGGAAGACTAGATAAGGAGCCAGTAAGAGGACTTAAAAAGAGAGGTTATCAGCATATTATAGTGATATGGCTTTATCAATATTTATAGCAGCTCGACTTACTATAGCTAGATTATGGAACCAACCCAGATGCCCCTCACTCAACCAGTGGATTCAAAAACTGTGGTACATATATACAATGGAATACTACTCGGTTATTAAAGAAAATGATATTGTGACTTTTGCAGCCAAATGGATGGAGATGGAAAAAATTATGCTGAGTGAATTATCCCAATCTCAGAGACTCAAGGGCCAAATGTTTTCTCTCATTTGTGGAAGCTAGAATACAACCAGAAATAGTATGATAGATGGCTAAGCTAAAAATAACCTCAACATGTATGAATTTTTACACAAACGGGGGAACCTTGCCTAGGATACCTAGAGATGTAAGGAGGGGGGCAGGGAGGAGGGAGGGATTAGGAAGGATATCAAGGAGACTGGAGGGAGGGAGTATGGGGGAATCAACTCAGAGGGAAACCTCTGACCTCCACCAGAAATCCATTTAACACAGGGGTTCAATTGGAGGAAACATAGAACCATGGGGAACCCAAGGGGGGAAATCATGGAATGGCATCAGCGTTGGCTAACTATGTGAATATACATTTGTTCTTGATTGCTTGATAATAATTTGGTTTCCCCTTAATTGTAAATCCATATTCAACAAATAAAAAAAAAGAAGCAATCTCCAAGAAAGAAAAAGAGAGGTTAGAGATGTATTGTAGAGTTATGGAAATCAAAGAACTGCAAAAGGATGAGGCTACCAATCTTGCAGAGTATTTCCTTATATTATTTTTTAAAAATAGAATACAATGCATAAATAAGGTGAATAGTGACTGAGTTAACCACAACTTTAAACAATTCTCATTTCATATACATGTTAAAATCTGCAGGGAAGAATAAGTAGTTTAATACTGGTGAGAGGACTTCATGAATTTAGAAAGCATCCTCTCTTGAACACTTACAACAATCTATTGATTTTATAGAAGGAAAGAGAGGTCCTGGGAAGGGGAAGTCACCTGCTGAAAGTCACATAAACAGTAAAGAGACACACAGCAAGAAGGGTTAAGGATCCCTGACTCTCAATACTTGTTTGGAAAAAAATCATTAAAGCAAAAATAAAATAGTTTATAATAATGAGAATTCATTAACATGGCTCAGACAGTAATGATGTCAAGGAGCACATAAGAAAATCAATTTCTTTTGAAAGAGAAATAATAAGCAACTTGCAATATCCCCAGCAGAAATGGGGAAAGGAGTTTGTCATCCATCTGGGGGTGATGAAAGTACGATAAGGTCTGTCCAGAGGTTGAATGATGACCTTATATTCCCCTTTTGCCATAGTGACACAGAGAAATCTCACAGTCATTGATAATAAAGTGCTGATAATCTTGTGCTGATAATCTTTCTGAGCACTGTTCTAAGCATCAGTTGTAGTCCATGTGATGTAAACAGATGTGGACTTCCACTAGGATCTATACTTACAATTTAAGATGGGACAACACCATTAAGGAAGAACATGAAGAAAACACAATTAACTGCATATGCACTGAAGGTGATTCTTTAATTGTTAATGTTATATGTGAGGAAAATATCCTTGAGAGTATAGAGATTTCCAGAAAAATCATAAAATATATTTTAGATTTGTGAAATTGAAGAAGAATCTACTGCTTTCCCAGAGCAACCCTTTAAACGTGGTCTCTATTTTTTCTGTAGTGTCCTCCACTGTTGAGACCAAGGAGGATGGTCTGTAAGGACCATGTCACCTAACCTGCTGTTCAGTGGCTTCCATTTCTCCCAGGGAAGGGGCTGGTTCATTTAAATCTAGACCCTGAAGTCAACATGCTTGGCATGTTGGAACTTCCTGCCATGCCATAAAACAATGTTGAACAGAACACAGTCCCCAGGCTAAGTGTGGCCTGCTACCCATTCATAAAGATTCACTGGAATGCTACCTGCCATCCACTCCTGATGGCTGCTTCATGCCAAAATGGCAGAGAGGAATACAGGAGAGATTATGATGCACACATATAAAATATTTACCATCTGACCTTTTGCAGAAAGTTTGCTGATCTCTGACATAAAGGAAGATATTCAAAAATGTAGTGAGATGTGAATTTTGGTGTTATTTTTTTTATGTTCAACATGCTTAGCCACACTGAAAAAGGTATCAAGCTTCTCTTTCACAGTCTTAATGGTGCTGAGTGACTTCCATGGAATTTGTCTATCACCTATTGACCTGCACGTCTTACTAAGTCTTACTAACATAATATTATTACTTTACCAGGTCTAATTAACATAAAGCGATGATGTTAAATGCTATCATGATATTCTCTAGGATGCAAGAGATCTCTACATGTTGTATTAGGATAACAATGAGGAGAATCTAAATAACCCTGTGAGCAAAGAGGATACTACTGTTCCTGCCAGATGGGGGTCATCAGTCATCTTCTTGTGATTGTATTTATTAACTGGGATTGAGAAAATAGTATTCACTACTTCATAGGTGGATAAATGCACAAGAAGTGCGAGGGGCTCCAATAGTTTGTACTAGCAAAGATACCATATTTGTAGTGACAGCTGTGATTGACATCACTCTTTAAGAAAGTGTATGATAATCTGCTATCACTCTGCAAGATCCACTAAGGCCCTGTATCAGTCAAAAAATTAAGTTATACAGTGAAATGATAGGAAATACCCTGTTTTTAATTTTTTGCTCTTAATGTTTGGAATTCCTGAACAAATGCCTCTTTTTTTTATTCTGGGAGAGGCAGTTGTCCTTGGCCATTTCAGCACAGGGATTTTCACAGTAGCATACCATGTTTTTAAAAAAGTAGTTGCTCAAAACAGTTCTCCAGGTGTAGTGGGTGCACTGAAGATGGACCCCTTGCCAGACTCCAGGTTATCTGATAGCTAAAATTCCCCATTCTGACTGATGAACCACGGTGGTATTTTGATTCCCTGGGGACTGATATTGACTCAGAGTCCACGGCTACTAATTTCTCCTGGAGGTGCCACATACTGCATTGGGATATGCTGCTGTGACCCATTTACCAACAGTCTCTACTGAGCTTCCAGATTTTGAATGATGTGTAGAGAAATAAAACGTTCCGCAGCGCAAAGTCCAGGCTGACCCTCCTCCAATTTTTAAGCTGACATTGTTTTTACATTGTCAGAACAGATTGTCTTGTTGTTCTGCGTAGATTTTTGGAGGATCTGTTTAGGAATTTGACTTAGGTGGCTGTCATTTTCCTTGCGATTCCAGGTCTACGTACTTGAGTGCTGTACTTTCTAAAATACATTTCCTCATTTAAAACAAAATCATTGTATTCCCTAAAGCATAAAACAATATCCACAGTTCTTGTCCTGGTATTTGGTGTTCTTCATGACTCTTTTAAGAAATTTCTATTTTATCTGAAGATAAAGAAAAATAAATAAAAATATAAACCCTGGAAAGCACAGCTGTGCTCTGGCATAGTCTTGCCGCTGTCCAGGCTCAGCCCAGCACAACTTGTTAGTCACCTTCCCCTCAATAAGTGCCTCCTCTTGCTGTACAACAGTTCAGTTTCTCTGTTTCCTATGCAATCCTCCTCTAGTGCTTTGATGTATTCTAGCCTAGTTTATCTACCCTTGGTCTCTGTTTATGCTCTCACACAGATCCACGTGCGTCACTCTCATGTCTGTGTATGAAGATGACCATGTCTGGTGCGTACATACTAGCTTACCTATTTCTCCTTGTGCAAGGCTGACTCCAGAGCCTGTGAACATCACCTCTCCATGATGGGCCACTGCACTCTCCTACGTTAGTGATCAGCTTCAGTAAATGAAAACGGCCACCTTCCTAAAAAGCTTTGGTGTTTTCATACATTCTTTTTTTTTATTTGTTTGACATAATCTTACATATTGGAGGTAATTGTTCCATATTTATGCATATATGGACACTGACAAAGCAAGTTAATGCTGATCCTAATCCAGGATCTCCCCATTTCGACTACTCCCTGTTCCCATGTCTCCCCTGTTTACCCCCATGTTATAGATAGAACTAAGCCTATACATGTGTATTAATTTTTGAATTTTCTGATTCTCTCTGCCCACCTATCTGTAGTTGGGCTTCTCATGGGAGTCAAGGGTTCCCAGCTTCATTGATAACCCCCTAATCCCCTTCCAGCTACATTGATAACCTCCCTAATTCCTCTCTCCCCTCCCTGTCTCCTCCTTTCTCCCCCACCCCCAGCTTCATATTTTTGGTTCCCCCTGCTTATGTGAAAATTCACCTATGTTGAGTTTATGTTGAGCTTGGCTAACTTTCGATCCAAAAACTAGGGTTGGAATCACCTTATGACCCAGTTATCCTACTCCTGGGTATTTTCCCAAAAGAGCTAGAATTGGCATACTACAGAAATACAGCTATATCAATATTTATAGCAGCTCAATTTTCTATAGCTAAACTATGGAACCAATCCAGATGCCCCTTGCTGGATGAGTGGGTTCAAAAACTGTGATATAGGTATACAATGGAGTTCTACTCTGCTATTAGAGAGAACACTATCATGGCTTTTGCAGTCAAATGGATGGAGATGGAAAAAATTATGCTGAGTGAAATATCCCATACTCAGAGATTTAAGGGTTGAATGTTTTCTCTCATATGTGGAAGCTACAGTAAAATCTAAGATTGAAAGTTAGCTAGGCTTACGCATTCTTTCACAATGAGCACTTGGGGAAGCCATCACAAATTAATTGTGGCCCTCAAGGTGAGGCTGTTCTCCTATCCCCCATGGCCAAATTTCCAATTCAGTAAGAACAGAGAGTTTCTTAACCCTTGTGGATAATGCTTGCTCACCATAACTGCTACATTTATATTTTTATTGGGATGTTGATAATGATTTTAAATTTGCTGAAAGCTAACAGCTGTTATATAGTTTCATCAAAACTCTTTCTGCAAATACCCTCCAAAGGTTGGTTCAGTTTTTTTCCCTACATTTTAGCTCTTTTGAATGGACTGTTTTATTTCTCTATTTCTACCTTTTCCAATGTCACAAAGTGGAAGTCACAACTTTTTGTTCTTTAATTAGCTCTTTGTCCAAACATCATAATGCATTGTTGATTTCTATTAAAAGACGAATGTTTTCAGGTCTGATAATTGCATAAAATGAAGCATTAGCTTCTTTAAATATTGAGAATGCATGTGTTTTGCAGCTAATATCTATTGTTACAAAAATGCATATTATTTGACCTTAATAGTGAATATAGAGCAGTTTTTTTTTTCCCAAAAGAGCGGTGAACTTTATAAAAATCACTAAGTCATTTTATTTTTTAAGGAATTCAAGAAAGTCTTATTATTTTTTAACTGTTCATTACTCTGATTTTTCCACATCTGTATTTTTTTTTACCATTTTTTGAGAGTGATAGGAATTTTTCTTTGTATCTTAGTTAAAAAAAAGAATACATGTCTCTAAGGAACATAGAATGTAAAAATATTTAGCCAGTTTCAATGACACACTTAATGTTCATAACAATTGTTATCTGGTTGGAAAATATTAAATAAAGACATCATTTTTTTACATTAGTTAATATTTTGCCCAACGAGAAAAAAAGAGTAAATCATATTTACAATATACATAGGAAAGTATTTTGTCTTCTCTATTTTAATTCATTAAACTGATACCAAAATAGCACCTCTAGTATATCCAAATTCCTTTAATTCAAGAAACCTTGGTATTCCTGTAAGATTTATAATGACATTGCGAATTATATAGCATAGGTCATGAGATGAATGACTGAAATACAATATGAAAAATTATCTTTATGATTGTGTTAGTAATCTGAGTTTTCCAAATAAATACAATAAGACATAAGATCCATGTACTAGAATTTACCTCACAAAAATTGTTTCATTTTGAATTTCAGTTTTCTCAATTGGTTTATCTGATTATATTCTAAGCAAATATATCATCATAGGAAATACGTGCATTTTTTTTAAGAATCTATGAACTCTGTTAAAAACCATCATGACATTCCAGCCCATTAAACAATTTACTAAAGCAAAAGGTCTTTGTATTCTTAGGAGTAGAAGACTCTTTAGAAATTACTGATCTCAATAAACATTATGCAGCTATTTTCAAAAGTATACTTCACAGAAGAGAAGGCCCACCATATCCTGGAAGACAGCACTCTTTTTTCAAAATTGGTCTAGTTGTTACAAAGTCCTCTCACAGATAAAACCAAAAGGTGCTTCCTTGCGCTTACCTTACGCTTTTCGTTCTGAAGCATCAAAGGGCAAGTGTGTCCGCTTTTTCAAATAACGACCCTTAGCAAATGGATTATGACTTTCTTATCCTTCATTTCTTAATGTTAAATAATCCTGACCTCCTCAGTTGTTTTTCCCAAAACGCAGGTAGCAGAGTTGCTAGTTGCTTTAATCTGGGTAATTGCTAGTGTATGTGTCATTTTTAAATATTGGCTGTGTTTTCAACATGGTGCTCAAACTGGTACTGTGGATGTGGTCTGATCAGGTCAGAATTGAGCGGGAAGCTTGCCTTCGATCTGTCTGAGCATTGCGTTTCTGTTAACTCAGCACAAATTTCACTGAGATAATGTTAGTAACAGCATTATACTGTTAAGTTTTCCATAGATGTATAAGCATCTCAAAGCCAACCTTACACCTGGACCAGTTATCCTAAACTGTGCAATTCTTTTTTGGGAACACAAATCAAATATTTCACATAAAATATATTAAATACCATCTTGTACCACATAATCAAAAATATTTTAACAATTTCTGTGCCTTTAGTATGCAGTAAGGATCTAGTATGTAGTGGCTGTTCAATAAATGCTTTTAGAATACTGATAAATTAGATACTTTTGAATTTTACTTTAACGTGCAATTTATCAGCACTATTCAAATGGAACATTTATCTCACATTTTATAATCGTAATTGCAGGCTCTATTCAATTCACTGATATTAATATCACATAAGACAAGCTCAAGGATAGGACTTGGTGGCAATCTATCAGGGATTCCCTAAGGCTTCAATTAAGTGCCACAAACATCTATCAGTGCTTAATGCATGTCAGGTTTGTGTAGGCATTAACAATATGCTGCCCTAAAAAAAGAGACTAGTTTCACGTGCCGCTATTAATCAACACTGATTGGGTACCATGAATCAATCAGCTATTCATCTATTTATACCATCATCAAAATATCATTTCACCTTATAGAGCTATTATTAGAGATACTTTGATACATCAAGACAAACTATTTCTTCAGCATTACATAATACAAATCCAAAAGTGTTGTTAAAAAAACACATTGGGATAGATTTTAATCCTTCAGGAGGCTACCTAGTTGCATAGCATAGAAGCCCGCATTTGCTCATTAGCTCCTCCAAATACTGACTGAGGGATCTTGAGCAAGTTACTTAAATTTTCTAACATTTCTTTTTTGATTTTTCACTTGTAAAACATAGATACTAACAGAACTTACCCCAGAGAGTTGTTTGGCAGACTAAATAAGACAATCAACTTCCAGATCTGGCTGCTTGGAAAACAGATTCTGGGATTGGCATGCACCAGGTGAATTGGAGCAATTACTGGGAATTAAGGAGGAGAGTGGAGATTGAGAGCTGCTGTAGAGGTTGAAGGGCTGGGTAGGGGAGAGGCCCAACTGCTCTGCAAAGGAAGAGGTAGATGACTCCACGAGGAGCTCAGGGACTGGGAGGGCTTCCGAGCAAGGGAGGTGACCCTTGCACCATTGCCTGGACCAGTCCCTGGACAAACTCTGCAAGATGGACGCAAAGCCTTGGGTGAGCAGCTTCCCGGTGGAAAACAATACCCGTGAGCTGCCAACAGCGGACTCTCAGGTGATTGGTACAATGCCTGCTATATGTTAACTGAATAATATAGATAGCTGTTATCATATTCTTCTATTGCTCAATTCATTTATCTATTCACTTTTTTTTTTGGTAACTGGACTGAACCCAGGGCCACTTAACCCCTGAGCCACATCTCCAGCCCTTTTAATTTTTTATTTTGAGACAGGGTCTCGCTAAGTTGCTTACGGTCTTGCTGAGTTGGTGAGGTGGGTTGTGAACGTGCAATCCTCCTGCCTCAGTTTCCTGAGCTGCTTGGATTACAGGTGTGCGCCGCTGTACCTTGTTTATCTATTTACTTTTTAAAATATTCTGCTCTGGAATTTTTCTTTGATCTTGCTTTCTGAAACTATTCTAGGGAGTCTACTGTATTAATAGCTCTTACTTTTCCTCTCTCAGAAAGCTCTTTTTAAGCTTTATTGACTCATAATCTACAATAAACTGCACATAAAATAAATTAATGATATTTTCCACCAACATACCTGAAAGCATTCCTGTGAAAACATCACAGTATTGACAGTGAACATTTCCATCCTTTGCATGAGCAACTTCAGGCCAGTTTGTGATCTACCTACCACCCCATCTCCAAGTAACACCTGATCTGCTTTCTGGAATTACAGGTTGATTTACATTTTTTGGAATTTTATATAAAGGAAGTCCTAGTGTAAATACTTTTGGGGGTATGGCTTCTTAGCATGCTTAAGATTTCTCCGTATCACAGCGTGTATCAATATTTCATTCTTAAATTGTGGAGTGGTGTTCCCTTGTAAGGATATCCTGCAATTTGATTTTCCCTTTACCTCTTCCTATACTTTCAGGCCGGTTCAAGTTTGTGTCTATATAAATAAAGTCATTATGAATAGTCAGATGCAAGCTTTGCACGGACGTATGCTTCTATTTCTCTTGGGGAAGCAGGAATGGAATGACTTGTGGTTTACAAATGCTTTCCCCTACTCTGTGGTTGGTCTTTTGGTTCTATTAGCAATGCCTCTTGAATCACAGAGATAAAGTGTTGTTTATCAAGCCTTCCTCTGTGTGTGTATGTGTGTGTTTATCTTAGAATTTTTTTTCCTAATACAAAATCCAAAATATCTTCTCCCATGTTTAGGATTTACTAAGGTCTATGAACCCTTTTGAATCCAGATGTTATCAGGTATAAAGTAGGGATCAAAGTTCATTTTTTGGCAGGTAGATATCTTTTTGTTAACGACCCCCTTTCCTACAGAGAAATTGGCACGTTTCTGCAAATAAGTTTTCTATACTATAACTAAGATAGGTGTGGCATAGTCAGCTTCTGTATTTCTTCTTGAGTGAGCTTTGATGGTATCTATCATTGTGGGAAATTTTCATTTCATCTAAGTTGTCAATTATCAGCAGAGTATGATTCAAAGTTATCATTTTAATCCTGCAGTGACATGTAGACTCTGTATGATATTATTTTTCTCTTTTTTTCCCTACCAGTTGCTTGAGCCTTTTTCCTCTCTGATCAGTCTGTTATTGTTTTCAAAATAACAGTTGTTAGATTGATTAATTTTCTTTATCATGTTGTTTTCTATTTTATTATTTTCTACTGCGACCTTTAGTATTTTATTTCTTATGCTTTTATTTTTTGAGGGGGATCAATTTGCTCTTATAGTTTCTTAAGCTGAGATCATTAATTTGAGATGTTTCTTCCTTTTTAAATATAGACATTTAAATGCTGTTAATTTCTATTTCAATTCTGTTTCAGAGGTATTCCACAAATTTGGTTACATCATGTTTTAATTTTCTCATTTCTTTCAAAATACATGTTCAGAGAAACATTTCCCAAATATTTGGAATTGGTCAGACATCTCCGTCATTAATTTCTATTAAATTATAACAGGGTTAGAGAAGATACTTAGTACAATTTAAATATTTTAAAATCAATCAATCTTGTTTGTAGCCCAGAGAATGGTCTACCTTGTTTAATGTTCCATGTGCAATTGGAGACATTGCATGTTCTGCTGCTATTGAGCGGAGCATTCTTCAAATGTCGATTAGATTACCCTGGTCAATAGCATTGCTGTATTTTGTTTTCTTATAATTTTCTGTCCACTTGTTCCACGAATGTGTTGAGAGGTGGTGTTGAAATATTCAAATATAATTGTAGATTTGTCTATTTCTCCTTGCAGTTTTATCAGGTTTTGCTTATAGCAATTGGAGGCTCTGTTATTAGGTGCATAAATATTTGCAATTACTTTTCTTGAACATTGATTTATGCATTGTTATGAAAGACTCTCTTTATTCCAGTCAACATTCTTCTTTCCTTAACTATATTTAACGGGTTTTAACATAGACGCCCAAGCTTTCTTTCGTTACTGTCAGTGTTACACGTTCTTTTCTATGCCGTTACATGTTTATATAATTCATATGTAATGTTTTAAGCAGACTATGATTTATTCTTTTTTACCCAATTTGACAAGATGTGTGTTTTTTTTCCTCCACACATTTAGGCTACTGAAATTTAATGTGAATATCAGTCTCGTAGTTTCAAATCTAACACCATTTATAGGTTTCTTATTTGTCCCATCTATTCTTTATTATCTTTGTTTTCTTTTCCTTCCTCTTTCGGCATTAATTTTTAAAACGTTATCTCCTTTAGTGTCTTATTAGCCACACTCTTTGTTATGTTAGTGGCTGCTTTTCAGTGTGTAGTACATGCCTTTAAATTGTCACCATCTACTTTCAAATGACAAGAATGCCACTCCACATGAGGTGAATGAATTTTATAATAGTGTCCTTCAATGTCCCCCTGTTCTGTGGTCATGCACCTGTGTTCTGCATGTTAAACCAAAGATTGCTATTTTTTTTTAACTCAAAGCAGTTAGCTATCTTTCAAAGATCTTTAAATATTGAAATTTTCTTTTATATTTGCAGGGGGAGTTACCATTTCCAGAGCTCTTCATTTCTGTGTAGGTCAATATTGACATCTGATATTATTATTCCATTGCCTAAGGATTTGCTTTACTGTTTCTTACACACGTCTGCTGCTCCTAAACCTTTTGGCAATTTTAAATTTAAATAAGTTTTCATTTTGACTTCATCCTTGAAAAAATTTTTTCTGGTTATGAAAGATTTTCTTTCCTCCTGTTGGTCCCCTTTGTCTTGTGTCTTGCATGGCTTAGGGTGAGAAACCTTCCTTCATCTTGCTTTTAATTATTTCTAAGACTACATCTGTCTTTTTTGTTTGATGACAGGTTTTTCTCCTCACTGCTTTGAACCAATTGGTTATGCTGTGTTCTGGTGTATTTTCCATCTTTTGTTATTGTTCTTGAAGTTTGTTGCATTTTTGGAGTCTGTAAGTTTAGAGTATTTGTTGCATTAAAATTAATTTTTGGTTCTCAGGCCCTCAAATATTTTTTCTGTCTCCTTCCCTGTCTTCTCTTTAAAAGAGTCTCTAATTTGGTGCCTGTTTCATTTTGAGTAATTCCATTGCTCTTTGTTCAGGTTCACTGATGTATTCTTCTACAAGCTATTTTCCATTGTTGGGGACTGGACCCCAACATGAGGCCCAGCTGGCTTGTAAAAGATTTGGTGATGAACAACTCTGTCCCAGCTGGCTTGTATCTTCCTTAGTGATGTAATGCCTGACCGCATGACTAAGCTATTTGGCCACTCATTTGTTACAATTGGATAAACGTGTTTGCACCGTACCCCTATTGGTTGTTGTAATGGATAAACAGAGTAGTAACTAGTCAGGTGATATAGCATAAGAGAAGCATAGAAGAAGCAGCAGCAGCAGAGACGGTGGAGAGATCAACAGCCGTAAGACATGCAGGTAGTAGCCCCGGCCCCAGAAATAGGGATTCTAGTACAGTAATAGAAACGGGGACTCTAAATATGAATAGCCTTGACTCTAAAAAGAATGTTTTAAGGGCCTTGCCTCTAAAAGAGGGAAGGCAGGAAGCTCTTGGAGGCCTTTAGCTGCGGTAAAGGGAGAAAGTGCTTGGAGAACTCAGGGCCTTTGGGTCTACTTCATTCCCAGTCAGCCGCGGAAGGAGAGCCGTCCGGTTCCTGCCAGCTGGGACTGGACATTTCATCTACTGTTTTAATAAGTAAATGCTTGATTTTGGTCTTTTTAGATCTCAGTCTCTACTTACTTATATTTCCTCCAGTTTCTTAAACACATGGATTATATTTCATTAATTTGTCTACCAATTCTATGATCTTTTCCAGAACTGCTTTTGATCAGTTGATTTTTATCTTCATTGTCCTTTGTATTTTTCTGCTTTTTTCCATTGCTGGAAAATTTTTATTTGATGTCAGACATTTTGGCTTTGACCTTGTTGGGTTTTTGTTTTGTTTTTAATTCCTTTAAATATTCTTCTGTTCTAGGTTGTAGTTATTGTCGTTTAAAACAGGCTGCTTCTTTGAGGCTTGCTTGTAGCTTAGTTAGGGGTCAGAGTAGGGTGTTTTTGTCTAGGGCTATGTTTTTGTTCTTCTGAGGCAGAACTATTTGTCCCATGAATTACAAGAATTTTTTTTCTCATTTAGTCTGTTGTGAGTGGAACTATCTTGGTCTGGGTAAACTTGGCCTCCATCTGCACCCCAAGCTGAGTTCCCCTCCTGGCACCAGGGCACAGGAGCACCAGGGCAATGTGCTTGTGCCATCTCAGAGTGCATGGCATTCTCCTCCACTCTCACTGCTCTCTCTCCTCCATCCTTCACTGTTTTGCACATCTCCATTTATACATTTTTTATTTTTATGTTTTTCTTAGATTTTTTTTTTTTAGGTGGGAAGATAAATCTGGTTTCTATTAATCTGATTTGTCCTGAAGTTGAATCAACACTGTCTTTTTTTTTTTTTCTTCCTGAAGTTAATGAACTGTTTTGGGAACTGTTCTGGGTTTAAAGAAATTCCTATATACCCTTCTCATCACCACCCGCCACCCCATTTCCCTGTTGCTTGCATCTTGCATAATGTGGTAAGTTCGTTACACTCGAAGGGTCAGTATTGGTAAAATAATTATAAAGTCAGTCATCAGCATCAGGGCTCACTCTTGGGTTCTACAGTTCTTTGGGTTTTACAAACGCATAATGCATGCATCGTCATTAGAGCACCACCCTAAAAGTCTGTGCTGCACCTGTTCCTCCCTCACTCCCCTGTCCAACCTCTGGCAGGTACTGATATTTCCACTCCCCAGTTTTATCTTTCCCTGAATGTCATAAAGTTGGAATCGCACTGCATGCATCATTTTCAGATTGACATCTTTTTCCTAGCAATATGCTTGCAAGTTTCCTCCATGACCTTTGATGGCTTCATAGCTCATTTTAAAAAATATTTTAAAAAGTATTAGGCTGTATAACAATACACCTTATCTGGATTTAACACATGATAATAGACCACCCTTCTCAATGGCCAGGGTCTAGTTCCAGCCTCCACAGACGAGTAAAGACATTCGACCCTTGGTTCTCTGGGTTAAGCTGATTTCACTCAGCATAATTTCTTCCATAGCCATCCATTTACCTTCGAAGGGTGCAGTATCATTGTTTCTAATTGCTGTGTAGAATTCCATGGTATATATGTATCACAGTTTTTGGATCCATTCATCCAGTGAGGGACATCTGGGTTGTTCCCATAGTCTAGCAATAGTAAATTGAGCTGCTACGAACATAGATATTGCTGTGTCACTGTTGAGGACCGGACCCCAACATGAGGCCCAGCTGGCTTGTAAAAGATTTGGTGATAAACAACTCTGTCCCAGCTGGTTTGTATCTTCCTTAGTGACGTAATGCCTGACCACATGACTAAGCTATTTGGCCACTCATTTGTTACAATTGAATAAACGTGTTTGCACTGTAACCCTATTGGTTGTTGTAATGGATAAATAGCAACTAGTCAGGTTAGAAGATTAGAGAAGCATGGTAGAAGTGGGAAGCAGCAGAGAAGCTAAGGTGAAGCAGAAAAAGCAGCAGCAGAGATGGCAGAGAGATCAGCAGCGGTAGAAGATGCAGGTAGTAGCCCCGGCCAAAGAATTAGGGACTCTAGTACAGCAGTAGAAATGGGGACTCTAAATGTGAATAGCCTTGACTCTAAGAGAGGGAAGGTGGGAAGCGCTTGGAGGCCTTTAGCCGCGATAAAGGGAGAAATAAAGTGCTTGGAGAACTCGAGACCAGTGAGTCTATTTTAATCTCAGTTCACCTTTGAATGAGAGCGGTCCAGTTCCTGCTGGTTGGGCTCGGACATGTCACTATAATGAGCTGATTCTAAATCCCCTGGAAAAATACCCAGGAGAGGAATAGCAGGATTATATGGTGGGCTCATCCCTAGTTTTTTGAGGATTCTCCACACTGCTTTCCAGAGGGGCTGTACCAATCTGCAGCTCCACCAACAGTGTGTTAACGTGCCTAACTCTCCACAGCCCCTCCAGCATCTATTATTGTTTGATTTCTTCATTTTTGCCATTCTAACTGGTATAAGGTGATATCTTAATATAGTTTTCATTTGCATTTCTCTAATTACTATTATCATGCGTTAAATCCAGATAAGGTGTATTGTTATACAGCCTAATACTTTTATAGAGATATTGTGGGAAGGGGAAAGGAGGGATAAGGGTGGGTAATTGGGGGAGCTAATTGGGGGGGAAATTCTAATATCTAGAATCTATTAACTTTTTATATTATTTTGTTAAAAAATTTGTATGGTTGTTCAATTAAAAAAGAAAAAAATCTTTAAAAATATTCCATTATGTGGATACATCTGAGTGTTAATCCATTCATCTATTAAAAGATGCGGTGTTTGTTTCCAAGTGGTGGTGATTATGAAGAAAGTTGCTGTAATGTCTGGTGCAGGTTTTTGGGTGGAAATAAGCTTTCAATTCATTTGACTAAATGCCAAGGAGCACAAATGCTGGATCGGATGGGAAGAGGATATTTAGGTGTTTTTTTGTTTGTTTTTTAAGAGAAAGGGACAGTAAAAGAGAGGGAAAGAAGAATTTTTTAATTTAATTTTTCATGTGGCTTTTGTTGCTCGGACACTTGTTTGTATACATGGTGCTGGGATTTGAACCCAGGTATTCACATGCCAGGAAAGCTCTGTAACTGCTGAGTCACCTCTCTAGCCCCAGATATTTAGTTTTATAAGAAATTGACTCTTGTTTCCTATAGTGGGTGAACCATTCTGCAGTCCCACCAGCAACGCAAGGGGATTTGTTAGTTCCGCATCATCACGGGCATCTGCGGCTATCAGTGTCTTGTATTTTAGTTATTCCGATGAGTGCTTTGTGTGGGTATCGCATTGTTGATTTGATCAGCATTTCCCTAATGCAAATGTCGAACATTTTTTTCCCATACGCTTATCTGTCATCTGTATGTTGTCTTTGGTTGGATGTTTTATCAACTTTTAATTGGCTTTTATTGTTGGCCATTATGGAGTATTCAGGTTTCTTTGTGTATTTTGGATACATTATTCCTATATATTTGTTTTGCCAATATTTTCTTCTAGTGCATGGCCTGCAATTTTATCCTCCTAACAATGTCTTCACATAATAGAAGTTTATAGTTTTAATGAAGTATAATTTACCAATTTCTTTTTCATGGATTGTGCATTTGTGGTTGTATCTGGCAAAACCACTGCCAAAGCCATCGCCATCTAGATTTTCTCCTATAGTCTCACCTACGAATTTAAAATTTTTGCATCTTACGGTTTGGTCTGTAATGCATTTTGAGACTTTTGTGTGTGACAGGTATAAGATCCATGAGTACTCTATTTCAGTTTAGTTTTGCATAGGGTGGCTTAATTGTTCTAGCACAATTTGTTGCAAAGATCATCTTTTCTCCGTCTAGCCACCTGTTTTCTTCTGTGGAAGAGCAGTCGGCTGTTTGTGTGGCTCTGTTCCTGGGCTGTTCTGTTCGTTTATTTAGTTCTCTATTCTTGTGAAAATATGCTTCTGAAACATGCTGCCTCGATTCTTGTAGCTTTGCAGGGCATTGTAAACTTGGATAGTGTCAGCTTCTGACTTGGTTCTTAAGTATTCATGTTGGCAGATGAAAAACTAAATAAAATTGATTCTTCTCTCTTTGTCACTGTCCCTCTCTCTCTCTTAAAAAAAAAAATTCATGTCTGTTCTAGATCTTCTGTGTCTCTATACAAACTTCAGAATGTTTGTCCATTTCCGTAAATTACTTGGTGGAATTTTGATAGGGATTGCATTGAATGTGTAGATCAATTTGGACGAAGGAACATCTTAAGAATAGTGACTCTTCCTAACTTAACATAAATACCTCTCTCCACTGTTTGAGTGCTCTTTCTAGTTTGACAGCATTCCTTATGTGGATCATTTATTCATTTTGTTAAACTTATTCCTAATTATGTCTTGATGCAAATATAAATGGTGCTATATTTTTAATTTCACATTCCAATTGCCCATTGATGGCATATAAGAAAATAGTTGGATTTCTTTTATTAACCTTTTATCCTTCACCTTATTTACATATTCTAATAATTCTTTTGGTTGCTGTTGATTCTATCTCTTTTCTACTTAGACATTAATGAGAACAAAGGCAATTTTCTTTCGTTCTTTGCAGTTAAGATTGCTATTTATGTATCTTGACTTACCTACCTGAAGATGCCTCTAGAACAATGAAAGTGAAAGGCACTTTACTATATTTTATCAAGTAGTTTGGTTTTTTCAAACAGAAGGATCAGTTTGATAGTAGTTATGTTATCATGATTGAAACAGAAGGACCTATATAATTTTTTGCTATTTTTAAAAACTAAACTAAATATTTTTTTAAGAGAGATAAAGAGTCGATTTTATTTTTTCATCTTATTTTTCCCCCGACCCTTGGTTGTGTTATGTGAAGCTGGAATTTGAACCTGGGTCTTTCTACATGCCAGGCAAGTGGTCTACTGCTGAGCCACCTCTCCAGCCCTTATGCATGTTTTTTTTTTTTTTTTTAACTGAAACAAAGAAAAAAACTGGCTGGGCATGGTGACAGACACCTGTAATCCCAGTGACTTGGGAGGCTGAGGCTGGAGGATCATGAGTTCAAAGCCAGCCTCATCAAATTCTGTGTCCCTGTGTCAAAATGAAAAGGGCTGGGAATGTGGCTCAGTGGTAAAGCACCCCTGGTTTCAATCCACAGTACCAAAACAACAAACTAACAAAAACAAAACAGAAAAAGTAGACATATTGATGGGGTTCCATGGGATTTTTCTATACATGTTAATACTGCACAATTTTTAAATCGGGTTAAGTGTTTCTCCTCAATTGTTTCTTTCAGTTCTTTGATGTGAAAACATTTAAAATCCTATCTTGTAGGTTTGGAGAGGTACAGTGCATTACTCTATCACCCGGCTGAGCAGCAACCCCCCAGAGCTGCTGCCATCCGTCCATCTTTCCACATCGTGCTCGTCCCTGGTGCTCCCCAGCCTTGGCAACCAGCTGACTTCTGTGAGAGCAACTTTCTTAGCTTCTACATGGGAGTGAGAGCCAGGCTTATTTCATATAACATGATGGTCTCCAGGCCACCCACAGGTGGGAACGTGTGGTTCAGACCTGCAGCTCAACTGATGGACCTAGGTTGCTTCCATTCCTTTTTTTATTTTTATTTTTTAAAGAAAAGGACAGAGAGAGAGAATCAATTTTTATTGAGTTTTTCACATGGCCTTTGTTGCTCTGACATTTAGTTGTGTATGTGGGTGCTGGGGTTTGAACCTGCGTACTTGGGCATCCCGGGCAAGTGCTGTAACCACTGAGCCACCACTCCAGCCCCCTTCATTGATTTTTTTTTTGATAGTGATGATTTGTGTCTCTTCCATGTTTTTCTTTTCTGGCCTAGGCAGAATTCTATCACCGTTACTTCCCTCTCAAGGCATCCATTTTCCCTTTGTTTTACCTGTATTTTTGTGTTTCCAATATCATTGATTTCTCTTTCCCTTTCATTGGCTTTGGGTTTAGTTTGATTTTTTTATTTTTCTAGTTTCTGGAAATAGAAGGCTACAGATTGGAGACCTTTCTTCTAATACAGGTTCACAGTGCTAAATTTTTTCTTTAAGTACTGTTTTAGCTGCATCCATATATTTTGACATTGTGATTGTGATCTTTTACCTGTAATTCACTTGGAGGTGTTTACTTTCCAAGTACTCACAAGATGTTCAAATTTCCTTCTGTTATTCTAATGCATTTCTGTTTTGATGGGAAGACATGTTTCGTAAAGCTTTATTTTAAATCTATTGAAACTTGTTTCATGGTCCAGAATATAATTTTGGGGGTAATGTTTTGTGTGCATTGAAAACAAGCTTTATTTTGCTTTATTTAGGTACATTTCCTAGAATAATCAGCTAGGTGAAGTGGTTGAATAGTGTTTTCAAGTATTTTATATCTTTTTTCTCATCTATTTGGTATTTCAAATATCGAGAAAGAGGAATTTTAATCTCCATAATGTAGGCTTTGTTAATCTCTGCCTTATTTCTGTCAGACATTCTTTTATGTTTTTTGTAGTTCTTTTATGAGTTATATACACTTTTAGGATTTTAATGATCACTCTTTGGGTTGACATGCATACCATTATAAAATGTCACTTGTCCTAGAAATATTCCTTATTCTGTAACCTGATTTGTATGTTATCAATATATTTATGGGTATTATCTTAGGATGCCTTTTAATGTCTTTTAATTATAACTTGTTTCTATCTTTACAGTGATGTAGATTTCCTGTACAGGACATGTAGCTAGGTTTCATTTGAAAATAGGATTTTTACCCTGCGTGCTTAGAGCGGTTTCCCTTCCTTGGCATTATTGGCGTTTTCAGTGAGATAATTCTTTGGGTGCTGTCTGTCCTCTGTGTGGTTGGATGTTTAGCCACATTTGTGTCTTACCCCAGCTGGATGCCAATACTTAACCCACTCCTATGATAGCAATTGGCATATTTGAGTTTAAATCTACCATCTTATTGTTTCTTTAATTCTTTTGTGTCTATCTTGCCTTCTTTTAGACTGAGTAATTTTAAAGATTCTGTATTAATTGTTCCATTGACTTGTCCCTTGTGTCCGTGTATTATCATTTGTAGTGTTTTCCCTGAGGTTTACTGTGTATGAGTGATTTTTCACAGTCTATATTTAAATAGTGATATAACCACTGTACATTTAGTATAAAATCTTTATAGCAGTAAATCCTCCCTCAGTCTTTTTGATCCTCAAGCATTGCTCCTAGCTCCTAGCTCCACTCTGCTTCAGGAAGATTCTTACCTGTGTGTGTTGCTTAGTGCTCTGCTGAAGGTTTGAGGGGGGATATTTACAGGTCTCTGGTTCCCCCCCTTTTCCCTTCTTGAACACTCTTGAACACTGTAATACCTGGTCACTATGGGCTCTCTAACTTTGACCTCTGCCCTTCACCTGGGTGACCTTCAGGGCACGTTGACCTCTTTTCCTGCACTGTGTACTGGAAGCTTTCGGGTAATTCACAGTGTGTCCAGGCTTCATAGTCCTGTGAAATGTGCTTTTATTTTCTTTGGTGTCACTGACATGAGATGCTTTTTCTCACAATGTCTGAAAACCATTGTGCTATATATATTGTTCAGTTTTTCAGTTGCTTTAGCAGAGTAGATAAATCTCATCCCTGCTACTGAATTGAAGCTAGAAAATGCATCACGTCAATTTTATTCAAGCACCGTTGGAGTCTCTTCCATGCTCCCATGATGATTGCTTCTTTTCTTGGTGGGGGAGATGTGGATTACAGTTGCTTCCTGTTTTTAAGCATTGCCAGATATTAGGTTTTATTTTTCCCTTCTCTCTGTGATCTAGAACAAATCAAGCTGGAGATCCCATCTTGTGGCCAAAAATTTTCAAAAAAAAAAAACCTGTTTCATTAGCTTTCTGTTGCTGTGACCACCTGACAAGAGCAACGTAGAGGAGGAAAAGGTTATTTGGCTGACACTTTCAGAAGTTTGGTACATGGTTTTTCAATTCCATAGCTCTAGGCCCAAGGTGAGGCTGAACATCATGGTGGGAGGGTGTGACAGAGGAACAGCTCAAGACATGGCAACCAAGGAGTGGCAAAATATAAACCCCAGAGACACTCCCCCCAGTGACCTACTTCCTCCAGCCACACTTCATCTCCTGTAGTTACTACCCATTTAATCCACTGATCAGGTTATGCCTCTCATATCCAATTTCACTTCTGAACATTTTTTTCATTTTTCTCACACCTGAACTTTTGGGGAACCTCTCATATCTAAATCATAACAAATCCTCAATATCTCACTATGTCTGAGGATTCTGGGCGTTAGATTGATTTGAAGATCATCTCTGACTTTAATCTCTTACTTTTCCACACTCCCTTTCTCTGTTTTATTTGATTAAAGTAGGGATCAACAATTCTAGTTGTCATGCATATGGAACATATATAGCTTTTGTTAGTATTAAATACTAATATTTGTGATGAATTGAAAAATTGCACATTACACATTGTTCTTCCTGATGGATTTTGGGGCAACTCTGACGATAAAATTTTCATGAGTCTCTCACTCCAAAAATATTCTATTCGTCACTACTTTAGATTTTCTCTTTCTTTTTTTCCTGTTCATTATTATTATCCCTATGCTGGTACCTATAAAATTTGAAATCCGTTTCTGTCTGATGTGCAGACAGTCAAATCATATCCTGGTCCTATTCCTAGGCTTGAGTACCCTGAGGTCCCCTATGTGTGTCCCCAGGCTAAGTAGCTGTATCTGTCCCATGTGACTGAACCCCAGCCTGACAATCTGAGTTAGGTAGGGGAAGTATTTTCTCATGTGATGACCAGGGGTTTATCCAAGGGAAAAGTACAAGCAGAATTGAACCCCTCATATTTCCCCCAACACTCCTCTGCTTCTTTGGAAGGATGGTTTTAATGACCTCACAGTTATTCTCTTGCAGACACTATGTCCATGAGTACATCAGCTTCCTACAATACATCTTCCAGGGCATCACAGTGATGAACCCGTTCTTCCCTTAGGACTAACGTGGAGAGCTCTGTGTCAATATCTGTCTAACTTGTGCTGGAGGAGGAAGTCTAAAGGGCCAGCAACACTCTCTTCTTGTAGTGCTAAAACAGAATCAAAAAGTTCTCAAAAGAAGGGTACACATTTTCCCAGGAAAAGCAGAAATGCTAGACAGAATACTAGGTATGCATTCTATTCCAACTGATGTTTTTTTTTTTTTTTTTTTAGAGAAAGACAGATCTATATAGAAAGAATCAGTTTTATTTAGTTTTTCAGGTGGATTTCATTGCTCTGACACTTCCTTTTGTCCATGGTGCTGGGGTTTGAACCCACATCCTTGAGTATGCCCGGAAAGCACCATAACCACTGAGCCATTGCTCCAGCCCCCCAAAGACTATTTTTAAAAGGAAAATTTGCTATTGTTATTAATAACAACTTTGTTAAGCACTTAGTATGTGCTTTATGTACATATTTTTGTTTTGGATAATGAGGTATCTTCTCATTTTGAAGACAGGAAATCTGAAGTTTACTGAGACTAAGTAACTCATCCAAGGACAAATTTCTGCCTATTAAGTAGCAGAGGTTTGAGACCCAAGTCCCTTGTCTGCAAGTCTCTCTAGACCCATGATCTTAATTATCATAGCACACTGCTTCTACAAGATTTCAGAACTGACCTCTGTGTACTCTCATCATCATTCCTCTGCCTTCAATATTTTTATCATAAGTGAGGAACATGGTGTCATTATGTAAAATCTATGTCTTTTCAAAGTGCGAAGTTAGTGTCAGTTTTACCCATGCTTCAGGTGCTGAGTGGTGTTCACTTTCTGATCTTTATTACTCTGTAACTTGGACCACTCGCATGGAGACAATTCCTTAAAAAAAGAAAGTGGATAGGGCAGGAAAAGAGAATAAACTTTTACCAAGGTCTTATACTTCTAGATGTTTTATATGTAATATTTGTTAATATTCCTATCAACCTTGTGATAGGCAAATGCATTTTAAGTTAGGAAAACAGGCTCAGAGAGCTTAATGTCAAAGGTTCAAAGTTCAATCCTTCATCCATTCAATAAGTGATTAAAACCTCAAGCATCCATTGAGTGAGAATCAATTAAGCACTATTGTTGCAAAGACAAATAACACAGGATCCTGTTTTGAAAGATCGCAGAGCAGAGAATTGAATGGAACACTTCCAGGAAGTAAGAGGGACTGTGCTGGACACCTGGACAGGGCGCACGGATGCACACGGAGAGACTTGCCTCCAGGATGTGCCAGGCCTTGTGGGAGAGGCAGCAACTATACTTAAGCTTGAAAATCCCTGAAAAGATACCAGGAAGAGAGTGGAATGGTGGGGAGTGTGGCATGCTGCACTGGGTGTTTTGAGCCAAGTGAGGACTCCTGATAGAAGAAGAGTGCAGGAAAGAAGAAGGGAGATTTACCACCTGCAAGAATTTAAGTCCCTGTTGTTCCTGGGTGAATCCAGATGGCAGTTAAAGGACTTTTATATCTACCTTTTTTCTTAATCTTTATGTCCAGACTAAAAATGTATGAAAAACTTTCCCTAACGACTAGTAGCCCTAGAATTTCAGCATGTTTTTCTAGTGAAGATCTTTTTTGATGAAATGAAACTCTCCTCATCATGCATCTTTTTCTTCCTTATGTCGAGGGAGTTTGTTTCCAAATCACTTTGATGCTTTATGGGAGAACATTCTTTTCTTATCTATTGTACATAATTCATGAAACTCAGGATTTGTGCTGCAAGAGGCTGGAATGTGGTGTGAGGACACACAGGGACTTCAACTAAGTATATGGACACCTGCATGTTGGGGTGGCAGGGGCCACTTGGAAATGTACAACTTAATTGATGGACTGCAGATCACAAAGTGTTTACGATACCCAAAGCTGCTCCAAGGACTTGTAAGGTACTTTTTTTTTTTTTTTTTTAAAGAGAGAAAGATAGAAGGACAGTGAGAGAGAAAGAGACAAAGAGAATCAATTTTTATTGAGTTTATCACATGGCTTTCGTTGCTCTGACACTTAGTTGTGTACCTGGGTGCTGGGGTTTGAACCTGTGTCCTTGCGCATGCCAAGCAAGCGTTGTAACTGCTAAGTCACCGCTCTAGCCTGTAAGGTGCCCTTTAAAGGAAATCCAGAAGTTTGTCATTGTGCCTCCCTTGATGATTATACCTGTATTATGGAACTTGGCTTTGCTGGGAAGGCCCCAAAGGACGAAGGTTAGGCTTCCTTGCAGAGGGTTCCGGAGGGCTTTTTCAGTGTGTACTCAAGGTCATGAGCAACTTGATTCAGTGTATGTACTCAAGGTCATGAACAGTTGCTGGTGAGCATGCACCCACTGGTGCAACCTGTTGGCAGTGAGCCCGCTTTGTGTGACCTGCATGTAACAAAGGCCTACGGAAATGGCTCTGGGGTTGAAATGAAACTGTAAGGTACAGTTGGAGCTGGGGGCTGACTCAGGGCTATTGCTGCCTCTGAATAAATGCATCTACTATCCCAAATGGGCCTTGTATCTTCTTTCATCTGCCATAGCCTTGAACCTTGCTTCCCAAGCCTAAGCCTCAGCCCTGGCATGGCAGGCAGGCACTAGGATTAAGGCTGCTCAGTGGGCAGCAGGAAATAGTAATTCTTGTGCTCAACCAAAAAACCTTTGCCAACATTTACTACTCAAAATTAGACTTGCTAACAAAGGATAAATAGAATCATCCATATTATTGCGAGCCAAACTAATCCTTGCCTTCATTATGTTACTTAGGGGCTGTTTTTCAACCTCTGAAAGTTGGTGGATGTTAAGGAATTAGAAAAAGGGGAATCGGAGATGAGGCTGAAGTGGTTACAAATTGTATGATGTAAAGGTTCTTAGAGGGAAGGAAACGATTCTTAAGTATGTGTTGACATGATTGGACTATTTTATGAAAACCAGGCTTCTGACATTTGAAGAACCCAATATAAAGGAATCAGAAACCAATCAGTCTAGCACAATGGTTCCCATTCTTTGCAGCATATTAGAATCACCTGGGGAGCTTTGAAAGCTAAAAATGCCTGCTCACACCCTAAACCAATTAAATCAGAATATCTGGTACTGGGAGCCATGTATTATTAGTGCTTCATTTGGAAAGAAAATGAAGTCATGATCCCTCCAGAAGATGGTCAATAGATTTGAGCAAAAAGTTCTAACCTAGGTCCAAATACAATTTGGAGGATCTTTTATTTACTGCCTAGAAAGAAATTAGAAGCCCCAGGGGCAAGTCTACAAGAAGATCTATTGTGCAAATCACTTGTCTATCAGGGGCATTCATATTTTACACACAGAATTTGGAGCACTGAGACCTTAAAAATATCTCTGTAGCTTTAATCAGACTTCAATAGCTAACAAACATTTGTTCCCACTGAAGGGTTGGTAAAGGGCTTGTGGGTTTCTTTTGTAACCTAGATTTCTAAAACATTTCAGTCTGGCTCAGGAGTGGTATAGAAATGGACAGAAAAGTGGCTGTTCCTGGCTCACGCGTAGAATCTTGCGTTTTCTGTGTAATGTTGCTACGAGCTTCTAGTGGTTTCAAATGTGGCATTTGCGGTTTTTTTTTTTCATAAGTGTTTTGTGGTCATCTATTTTCAGGATATTCCGATGATTTTCCCACAAAATGGGAATTTATCTGATGGTCTTCCTCCCGCTCTGAGATGAAGTTTGAAATGCACCCCTTCATGCAGGGAACCAGTGACTTCTCCGGCCTTTGGAGTGGACTTCCAGAAGACATGCAGTGGTAAAGCATTTTCTTTTTGGTTTGCTGCTGTTTTGGGATCTTCAGTGTTAGCTATTTTAGTAGTTACCGTGGATCTATTATTCACAAGTTAGTTCCATTCAACTCCAAGTGATTTTCTACTATTTTTATTTCAGCTCAACCATATCCGATTCACTTTGCAAACTAGCAGAAATTTCTAATGGTGGTATTATTGCTGCCTTGACCTAATGAGATAAGACCCAGATGTGTTCCATTTATTGTACTTTGGTTTTTGTTGTTTATTGAATTAACCCCCATGGAGAAGAATCATGATATTTTAGATGAAGAGTTTTGGTAATAAAAATCTGCTTTTATGAAATGCGAGCGCTTTTTTTGAAATGCTTGGATTAACCCATGAGACACCAACAAGCACTGAAATGAGTTCATCCTTTTACTTTCCCATCAAGTATTTTTTAACTCTAATAAACTTGTGGACTTTCCTGGCTATATTAGCAGTCAGGACACAGAGTTCTAGAGGTGCTTTAGCTATAGGATAGGTCTGTGGGATACCATCAGGCATTGATGCTGCTTCCGGCAATTTCCAACCCTGAAAACTCTGAAGGAATTCATTTAGGATTCTTCTCTACTTAGTGGCTCTTCCATGTCTTCCTCCCCAGACGCTATCAAAACCTCAGAATTACCCTATCTTTCTGGTTCCAGTGCACCTATTTATGGAAACAGTCACTATAAGACCCCATATCTGGTACTTAGATCCCATCCCCAAATATTCTGATCTAGTTTGTGGGGCTCAGATGTTAGGTGTTGTCTTAAAGCTCCCCAGGTGATTGTAAAGTGAGAATAGGGTTGAGAACCAGAACTCCCAAAGGCTGTGAAGATGATCCAAAGGTTCCCAAGCAGGTTCCAGGGCAGCGAGGCAGTTCCAGTGGTTTGTGAAATGTGCTGCTCTAGACCTGAGTTCCTATCTCTGCATGCTCACTTTTGTCACCCATGGTTGAGAGCATCTTTCTTGCCTTCAGGCTCAGTTCAAATTCTGTAGATGTCATACTCTGCAAATGTCATCTGTGGTCTGCATGTTTGTGTCTCTCTACAATTCATACAAACCTAATTCTCAATGAAAGTGTTCAGAGGTGGGACCTTTAGGCAGGAACTAGGTCATGTGGGGTACATGGGATTAGTGTCATCGTAAAACTAGTCTCAGGGAGCCTATCTGCCCCTAGAACATGACAGAATGGTTTGACAAATAGACCCTGGACAGACACCAAATCTGCTAGTACCTTGATCTTGGATTTTCCAACTTCCAGAACTGTGAGAAATAGAGTTCTGCTGTTTGTAAGTTTCCCAGTTTATGTTGTTTTTAATATGGCAGCCCAAATGTACTGCCACAATTTTTGTTAGGTGATTCTGGGTCAATTACTGAATTTCTGACTACAGGTTAGCAAAATGGAAACCATGACACATACATCTCAGGGTTCTTGTGCTGTTCAAATAAAGAAGAACACTGTTTGAAAGCCTTAATGACATGCACAGTGGGAAAATCCTCTGTGGGAGTCTCTGCTGTCTAGGGGAAAGACAGCAGCAGCAGCCGTGATATTTACCAACCACATGGGACTTTGGTTTCCTCCGAGTCAACATTTGAGACGTTAGTCTTTGCAAGTTAGACAAAATGTTCAACCGTTGTTATTACCCAGGAAACACATTAGGATGTAAAATGTTCTATAGGTCACCAATTTCAAGCTTCATTAAATTCTGAAAAAGCAGAATTTTAAAGACAAGGCTCTTCACAAACAAAATGTCCAAAATGCCATGAAGCTTTTTTCTTGGGTACAAATGGCAGAAATCTGAAATCATCTGCCAAGATGATTAACTGGGAGAGATGCAATCTCTGGTTATCAGAAATAATGAACAAGGCCAGGTTTCAACTAGTGGAGACTGCAGGTCCCGGTTACTTCAAGGTGTTCAAGACAGAGATGAATGCTCTGGGGTCCCAGGAAGTGTGTATTCTAGAATGATCACCCAGCTTGTAGCACATAAACACAGTGCCAGGCAACGAACCCCAGTGACCAAGCTCCGGAAGCTCCACCAGCTGCTGTCAGACAAGGCTATCAGCAGAAATGAGAGCGAAGGACAGAGGTAACTGTAGCTCTGGATGTGGTTCCCATAACTCGGATCCAGGGCTGGGATCCTGACTGTTCCTGTGTGTATCAGACTCGTGCTATAATCCAAAGAGGTTACATGATAATTACATGATAATACTTCATTTTATTTTATTTTTTAAATTTGCCCCATGAATAGCAAGCACTGATGATTATTTTAAATAATAACAGGCAATACAGCATGGGGGAAAGGGAATAATGCCAAAATCAGATGGATTCAACATGAATATCACTTATTAACGCTGCTCTGTAGCAAATCACCAATTCCTTTGATCTTGAGTTTTTTTTTAAGAAATGAAGGGGAATTTTAATAACTTGGAAGCATGTTGACAAAATTAGTTATCAAGCCACCATTGGTAAAGACCTAGCAAGTTGCCAAATGCAAAGTGAATTCTCAAGGTGGGTTTGTTGCCTGCCCTCGTCTTCCTTTCCTTATTTGGTAGCCGTATGCTGCAACAATGCACTTACACCCTCCCTTTTTATTCCAAGATGCAGTGAGAAATAACTTTGTTATTTAATATTTGAGGTAAGAGTTTTAATCCACAAAATTAGGAAAAAACATTGCTAAAGTAATAGGTCCCCGGAAGTGTCTTTTTCAATGGACGGAGGGAAGAGTGGAAGATAAAAGTGAAAAGAGCAGGTTTACTGCGTAGGTTTCCCGTGAGACCTAATCTTTGTAGACCCTGTTTAGTCAACACCATTTGTCCTCATAGACCTGGGCACTGGGCTGGCTGATTAGTGTCTTGAAGAGAGGGCTTTCCTAGGAGGGCCACCTGAAAACAGGGGTTGCATTGGTCTAAGCGGGCTGGAAGTAGGCGGGTTGTGGGTGTCAGAAGTCATCAAATCAAGAGAGGGGAGGAATAGAAGGTGAGATGGTGCTTTCCACCATCTGAAAATAACCTGATGGTCAGCTAAGTAGTTTTCCTTTCTACCCCTTTATGCTTTTTTTTTTTTTTAATAGAGAAGGGCAGTGAGAGAAAGAGAGGAACAATTTTTATTTAGTTTTTCACATGGCTTTCATTGCTCTGAGACTTCATTGTGCACGTGGTGCTGGGGTTTGAACTCGAGTACTCGTGGATGCCAGGCAAGCACTGTAACCGCTGAGCCACCACTCCAGCCCCTACCCACTTATCTTTTCAAAGAATGGACAGTTGTTAGATAGCAGAAACTTTTGTACAGTAAAAAGTTGGCATCAAAACTGCACTCAGTGACTGTGATCAATCCAGAAGTTAACTCTACTTTCCCTAGGGGTAAAATAATTGGGGATTAGGAAGTTATCAGACTTGGAAGGCAGATGTAGTTTATCTACACCTTCGCATAGAATGCTGGGAACAAAGGAATACTAGAAACATTTGACTTCCAGGCTTATAGATAGAAGATGTCCTCATGTATCTGACATACTAGGGAGAAAACAATATATATGTATATGATTTTTAAAATTACACGACTAAAAATAATCTGAAACAAATTATAAACCTTGGGTAGCCATGATGCCTAAAAAATAGTCTTTGTGTCTTTGGTGGGCTTGTCACCTATTAAGCTTTGAATCTGATTTCTTATTTGAAAGAGAGGGGAAACTTTGGGTACTTTTTACCAGTTTCTAGAATAATAAAATAATAAGAAGCCATTTTTTTGTTTGAGAATTTACAATGTAGCAATTTTTGTGCTGACCGGTTTGCAAAATTCTGTCACATAATCCTCACAAAACAATGTAATGTAAGTATTATGGAAAATTATATGTAGGATCAGTGTTATTAAGCTTCAATTTAGCAAACAAGAATGCTTAGACAAGTTAAATCTAATTTCTGTGAGTCAGGATTCAAATCCTACGATGCATGTCTCCACGATACCCATTTTCTAGACTAGGGCTTAGCAAAATGGTTTCTATAAAGGATTAGACATTCAATATTTTGTTTTTTTTTAAAGAGAGAGGGACACTGAGAGAGGAAGAGATGAGAGAGGGTAAGAATCAATTTTATTTAGCTTTTCATGTGTCTTATTTGCTCTGATGCTTTGTTGTGTATGTGTGTGGTATGCTGGGGTTCGAACCCAGGTCCTTATGTGTGCCAGGCAAGTGCTGTAAGTGCTGAGCCACTGCTCCAGCCCGATATTCAGTACTTTAAGTGGGGCAGGGCAATGGGCTCTGCTGGAACCATTCAGTGTAGCTGAGCCAGTACATGATCAGCCAAGGACAGCACAGAAAGACATGAATGCACCTTGTTCCAGAGAAGGTTTACACACAAAAGTGTGTGGTAGTCTGCCGTGGGCCCACAGGTCATGGTGGGAGATCCTTGCTCCGTAGCGGCATTGTGGGATGGAATCTTCAGAACTGATGGCAATATTCTCTGATTGCACTGCAGCCTAGTACCCACTAGCCTCAGGTGGCTATGGAACACTTGGAATGTGTTTTTTTTTGTGACCAAGGAACTGACTTTTCAATTTCACCTTCCGTTAGCTAATTTATGTTTCAGTTTAAATAGCCACATCTACCTAGGGGCTATGACGCTGGACAGGATCGATATGGATCTTGGCATATCAGGCAGTTCTAGCCATACTGGAATAGATTAGCAATGACTAAACTGAAGCCCTTTTAAAAGTATAACTTCAAAGAACGAATAGCATCCTTAGATAGAAAGCATACAATGTTCAGGAAAAATCAGCATGAAACCATTTAAATTTGGCAGAATTATTCCCTCAGTCTCTTCCCAAACATCATTGACAGATTACTGTAATATTTTTACTTAATTTTTTTCCATCATACATAGCACTTGCATTAAAAAAAATGCGACTCTTGCAGTCTCTTCCTGTCTGAGCCCTAATGGAGCCAGGCAAAGTACCTTCCTTCTTTCTCTTTGAAGCTCAGTCAATTGGTATTAATTCTGCACACTATCAGTCCTGTCACCTTTGGGTAAGTTATTTCTTCATCTAAAACCAGGAAAATATTACTTTGATCTGTTTTTTAAAAGTTCAGAGAATTAATTGAAATACTATGTTTAAAATGCCCAGCATTGAGCAAGGTACAAGGTTGGTGACATCCGAACACCAGACCACTAGTTCTCTACCCTTTGCCCTGAATTTGTGTTACAGTGTTAATTTGAGTTCATTCTATAGATCGTTGCCCTAGCCAAATTAACAACCTGGATCTTCCTTGTCATTTATGTTGCTGCTATTACATTTAAGGATAAGTAATTGACATTGTTTTTTTTTTTAATTAACCCTCCCAGATACCAGTTGCTAACTACGTACAAAACCAATATTCAAAATATGCAATAATATAGCAACTTAAGATTTTCCTCCTCATTCATATTACATAGATGACTTAAAAATTGATGAAGGTGATAGAATGGATAAAGTGTTGGGCATGCTCCACTGTTGGTGGAACTGCAGACTGGTCCAGCTGCTCTGGAAAGCAGTGTGGAGACTCCTCAAAAAATTTGGGTTGAATCCACCATAAGATCCGGTTATCCCTCTTCTGGGTATTTTCCCAGAGGAGTTAGAATCAGCACATTAGAGTGACACCCCAAAATCCATGTTCATAGTGGCTCAATTTACAATAGCTAAATTATGGAACCAACCCAGATGCCCCTCACTGGATGAATGGATCCAAAAGCTCTGGTATACATATAGAGTTCTACTCAGCTATTAGAAACAATGATATTGCATTTATTGAAGGTAAATGGATGGCATTGGAAGAAATCATGCTAAGCGAAGTGAGCCAAACACAGAGTCAAGGGCTGAATGGTTTCCCTCATTTGTGGAGGCTGGATCTAAACCCAGGCTTGGTAGTAAAGTAGACAAACTCATGTGTTAGATCCATAGAACAAAAATGCAAAATGTTAATATTTATGAGATGCAGTAGCAAGATACTTCATAAGATATTTGAACAAGCTGTGCTGCATACCTGTACAAAAACATAAATGTTTAATCCCATTGTCAAATATTTTGAAGAATAACAGGGATGATAGGAAGGGAGGAGCAGGGGAAATGTTGGAACTGAGATAAAGCAAGGTACATTTCAAGCAGTTATAAATGTCACTGTAAATACTATAGCTGTATATATAAAAATGTTCTTCATAGTTATAAGAATTATGTATTTGAGTTCTTAGGAACAATATAGGACCCAGAAGAAAGGCAAGGGATCAGGGGACTGGAGGAAGAAGGTAGAAGGATGTGTGGGGGGGTGGATATTGAACAAATTATATTGCTGAATTGTGTGCATTTAGGAATATGTGACAACTAATCCCAACGTTATGTAAAACTATAATGCACTAATAAACAATAAATTTAAAAAAAGAGGTCAGCATAAAATATCCTGGAAAAAAGAAAAAGAGTGCATGTTCACACACAACTCAGAGTCCACTGTTCCATCAGAAAAAGATCAGGGGCTGGAGTGGTGGCTCAGCAGTTATGGTGCTAGTCTGGCATGTGTGAGGATTTGGGTTCAAATCCCAGCACCATGTACACAATGAAGTGTCAAAGCAGCAAAAGCCAATGAAAAACTAAATAAAATTGATTCTTTCTCTTTCTGTCTCTCACTGTCCTTCTCTTTCTTAAAGATAAAAAAAAAAGAAAAAATAGATCATATTTCTGTTTGAGGATGTTTGCAATTAATTTGAAATCTTGTAAAATATGATTTTGGTATGTTCCATAACAGCACTTTTATACCAGGGAAAATTATGTCCACTTAAAGCAAAAATATTGGCCAAACTGATTTTCGGTATTATATAAGTTTTTGAAAATGTAGCACCACAAAATTTATGTGCATGAAGGAACAGAGAAGAAATCAGCTTGCTACTTTTAAAATGATATTTCAGAGCCCATCAGTCTTTTTGCTACTCAGCATTTGCTCACTGAATCATGCTTATTGATTTATTATAGACCTTAAATGTGTCTATGCTTGGGGATTGACGTGTCACCAAACATAGGAACGTAAAGATGTCGCAACACACATGCCACACGTATGTACAACTGCACTGTTCTGGCCAGCTTTTCAAATTTGCTGTGGTAAAGATGATACAAGTCGTTCGGTTGCTAATACTGAATTTATGCTATGTGAAAACCAGCATGAAGGTTTGAGGTTATGAAGAAGAGGCAGCCGCATTTCCCATAAACATTATCTCAACCTCCTCCTGCTGCTTTGTGAGCAGATCTTTCTGCATATTTAAAGTTTATAGCAGAGCGCAGGTTCAGAGTTTCTTTTCATATTCAAACTTTATAGCAAAGCCACAACTACATATTAATATAGCAGCTGTAATGTATTTCTAGTTAAGCTGTCATAAAGTCTAGGGCTTTTCACATCACTTTTGAAGGTCGGCGTCACCGAGAAAAAAGCCATTTGTACCAGATCACCACGGTGGCTGATAATACACATGGTAATAAATATCATGGTATATTTCATTTTTATATGTTTTTGATGAAGAGGTAAAAGTGCATCTTCTACAGTTGCTTTTCAGAAATTGCTCATCTGTTTGGGACGAGGGTGAAAGAGACTGAAGCTCAGCATTATTTATCGAGGCATTACCAGACTCCACTCACACTGCAGCTGGGACGAGAAAGGGGTGCGGGTGGTATTTCATTTACAGGATCGATTTCCCAAGCCTGCTCCGGGAGGGACTGCGTGTACATTCAGGACTCACGGGAGAGCATGGAGATATTCTGACAGGCAGGGTTTCCTTTGTTTTATTATTTTTACCGGTCTAATAATGGACATCCTTCTCAAGTGGAATTGGAAATGTCTTTAGATATCACTTCTCGGCTCTCCTGTGGTATTTGATACTTGTAAGCACATGAGAGATGAAAGATACACACATGTGTATGTATGTGAGCATGCGGTGTGTGTAGGCAGAGTTTCTTAGGGTAATAGGATTTCACTGAGCCAGCTGCTGGGTTCACTTAGGCAGGATGGCTCTGTATTCTTTCTTTTGCTCCGATTTGCTCCCAATGACCCTCCTCTTTTGATCAGTTAAATGCACCCATTTTCTGGTTGAAATCGCCTATCCTGGCTAAGCTAATTCTCTTGCATTTTCCTTGTTAAGCTGTGCCCTCTGATGACTTCTGAGATCCAGTCAATCCCAGTATCCTGCTTTATTCCTCATGGACACAAATGTCTGCCCGGATGGGAAGAGGTATTCAGGACAGGACGGTGATGGACAAGTGACTGATCAGGGAGCACAGGGGAGTGGGAGGCTCAGCAGATTCATGGCTACTCTTCCTCCGCTGAGCCAGGAGGAACTGCTTCTAAACCTCCCCTGCTCTCCTCCTGGGCCCCAGGTCAGAAGGGCAGCATAGGTAGGGGCTTAACTAGTCAGGGAGTGGGCAGGGCCACTGTGTTATCTTTCTTTTGGTCTCTTCCCACGTTCCTTCTGGACTCCTCAATCAGGTAGCCACCCCTGCTCAGGTTTCGTATTTTAAAGATGTAGAACAGGGGCTGGAGCAGTGGCTTGGAGGTTACTGCACTTGCCTGGCATGCGGGAGGATGTGGGTTCTAACCCCAGCACCACACATAGAACACAGCGAAGTGCCAGAGCAATGAAAGCCACATGAAAAACTAAGATCAATTCTCTCTTTCTTTCACTGTCCCTCTCTTTCTTTAAAAAAAAAAAATTAAAAATTAAAAAGATAATGGCAGAACAGTGAGCTGTGTGGTGTCCCCTTAACAGAGCATCAGAGATCCAGTGCCAAGTTAGGGTTTCGGTGGTTACGGGGCTCCTAAGGACAGCATCCATGCTGCCTGCAGATTAAGGCAAATCACCATTCACCTTCGTAATTTCTATGTGACCTCAAAGTCTTCCTTTAATTTTTAATTAGTACAATCCAGTCATGTATCACCTAGGATAAAAACTAACATAGAAGCAAGGTGAAAATAAAGATACATATTTCCTGTGTATAATTTTAGGAATAGCACAAGATATTGAGACAAGTATGAGAAGCAATTAATAAGTATACATGCCTTTACTAACAGGATTTTAGATACCTAGAAGTGAATTATGTATTTCTAACAAGAAATGAGAGTTTTTCAGTGAAGTGTGGTCTTGTCTAAGCGTAGGTACTGTGTTTTCTGAGAAGGAATGCATAGGAAATATATCTTCTTCTGGCCTTTCATAAGCTTTTTGGTGCCACTTCCACATTGAGATTTCTCATTGTGCAATCAAGACACAATGAATACAACCAAACACAGGCTTTCAAGAGCAAGGCAGGTCCCACTGCAGGAGTGAAAGATTTCATGGAATGGAAATTTAAATCACATGTTAAGTTAACTCATTTCTAGAAGTGTCACATCAAATGTGTTCAAGTCTAGCTATCATAGGTAATTTCGTATCAACTTGCCTGGGCTCAGGGATGCCCACCCAGGTCACTTATATGTCTATACATACATTTTTCTATTGTTTCTTCTCTTTGGAAAACCCTGAATTATTCAGTAGCAATCAAATTAGATGAAGAGAAATCAATAAGAGACACTATTGGAGCTCTGAAAGCATAGATGTTAGAATCTTCTCTGACACTTAAATTGGAATTAATCTCATGCAGCAGAAACTTCATTATTGGGTGGCCTGAGCAAAAAGCTTCATCTCTCATGAGGCAAAGGAATGATAAAAGAAATAGCTAATGTATATTTGTTTTTCCATGATGGGAAGGAGTAGCTAGACGTTTCCAGAACTAAGACTACATTATCAACAACTTCACCATATCAAAGAGAGTTAGGTCAGGCGCTGCCCAGACCTGGAAAACGTCAAATGTTGTTGATAGAGTGGAACTTTGTTTCTCACTGGCGATTGCTCCTTCAGTACATATATCTTTTAACCAGAAGCTTTTTTCAGGGGATAAGTTATACAATTACCCCAAATCCGCAGAATCCTACAAATGTGGGATAAATATGAATATAGAGTCAACATTAAGCCAAGCTCCACTCAAAGCAAAATGTGTACAATTCAAAGAAGACTAGCATACCATGAAAGTCATAGTTAAATCCCAGAGTACCTACCAGGAATCCACAAGGTGACAGGGATGCTCAGGTGAGCATACTAGTAGTTAACTCATACACAGTATTGATTGGCACTCAGGATGATTTAGAGATTCAGGACCCTGGGCATGTCTTCACTCCCAGGGTTCTCACTGTGTGGGCTACATCCCTGTTACTCCTGTATCATGTCTTTCTATTTCTTATCTGTGTGAGAATTTACTATCTGTCTTGCAGTGACTACATGTTAATTTCCCTTTATTGTTATTTTTTTCAATCATACACTCACTATCCTGGTTTATGGATTTCCTTTCAAGCTGTATTTACTACCATTGTCACAAAAATCTCTTATTTATTTATATTTAATCTGCTTAAATGAGGCAAAATGTCACTAAATAAACTCACAAACTTTAATTTTTCAATTAGGTGAGGTTTGACAAATATTTGTAGCCACCAATCATCACCAGAACATGATACGGAGTTTAGTAATAGAATCTTCCTCTTAGTCAGTCCTACCCCCTTTCACCATCAGCCCTTGGCATCCTCTTCAATATATTCAATGACAATAGTTTTCTTTCGTAGAATGTCAAATAATTGGAATCATGCAAGAAGTAATCTTTGTGTTTGGGTTTTTCTACTTAATAATGTTTTTTAGATTGATCCATAGTGTATGTGGGTCAGTACTTAATTCCCTTTTATTTCTGCATAGTATTCTATTAGGATTGAAAGCATAGGTTTGAATATGTGTATTATAGGTTCAACCATATGTTATATCTATCATACACTATATGTATACGTTAAATATATGTTATATGTAACAATTCTTTCATCGGTTACCAGTTGATATAGGTTCAAATTGTTCTTTAGTTTTGGCTACCATGAATAGCTCTTCTACAAATATTTGCTGAGTTAACATTTTCATTTGGGGTAAAATCTAGGGGTGTGATTGCTATTTTTATGATAGAAAAATACTTGTTGAGAAATTAGCAAAAAGTTTTTAAAGTGACTGAACCCTTTTATATCCCATCAGATGAGTGTCTTATCTGTTACACATCTCCAACACTTGGTGATTTTTTTTTGTCTTTTTAAAAAGCCATTCTATAGGGTGAATAATAAGATTTTATTCAGATTTGAATTTGTAATTTCCTAATGACAAATGAAATTATCATTTTATTTTCTCATCTTTCATATATTTTTTTGTAGAGTGATTATTGAACTTCTTTAAAATTTTAGAAATTGGAATTATCACTTTATTACTGAGTTATTAGCGTCTCTTAGTTGGATGCAAGTCTTTTATAAGTTGTGATTTGCAAACATATTCTTCTGATCTATGGTTTGCCAGTCATTTTCTTAATTGTATTCTGTAAAGTTTTTCATTTCAATGTCAATTATCACTCTTTTGTGATTTATGCTTTGTGACCTATTTAATAAAGCTTTATATAATCAAAGATTATAAAGCCCCCCCAGTTTTCTTCTGTAAATTTTCTGATCATAGGTTGTATATTTAGATGTAGGATAGATTCTGTATGTGGGGAAGTGAGAATCAGTGTTTACTTACTTTTTTATGGAGACCCAATTTTTTGAAAGGCACCACTTTTTGGAAAAAAAATTCCTTTCTCTTTAGTCGTACTTTGGCAAATTTGTCTGAAAGCAGTTGAACACATAGGTGTGGTTGTACTTTTGGTTTCTCTATTTTGTCCATTGATCTGTATGTCATTACTCCAACAACACATTTTTGATATTAGCATCAGAGTAAATCTTCAGTGCATGTGCTTCAACATTGTGCTTCATTTCCAAAGTTGTTTTAATATTTTAATTGTTTTGCAGTTGTGCCCAATTAAGAAAAAAATCTGTTTCTGCCAAGAATCCTGCCTCAATTTTGTTTGGGAATGCATTGAATCTGTACACCGCTTTGGGGAGAATTGCTATCTTAATGATATTGAGTATTCAGTCCATTAGTATAGTATATTTATTTATGGAGGATAGCTAATATCCAGCAATGGTTGGTAGGTTTTAGTGTCTAGACTTGAGGTATTTTATTGAATAAAAATGTGTTAATTGATGCTATTATGATAATACAATACTTTTTAAGAAAAAATTTCCTAATTGTTCATTTTTAATATGTAGATCTCTGTATACTATAACCTTTTAATTTACATGTTGAATTAGTACTTTTTGAACTGGATTCTTGAGGATTTTCTATATAATCATTTCATCTTGCCTTAGTTTTCTTGGTGTAACCAGATTCTCCTAGACTGTATTGCACAGAAGTGGTGGGAGGAGGTGCTTTAGTTTTGCTCCTGTTTCTAAGAACAAAACATTTACTTTTTCACTATTACAAATGATAATAGCTGCAGGCCTTCGGTAGAACCCCTTTCTCTGTTTGAGGAAGTTCCTTCTAGTCCTAGCTTACTGAGATTTTTATTATGAAAACTTTAGTATTTTGTCCAATCTTTTATCTATTAAGGCAAGCAAATAATTTAAAAACTTAAAAATCATGAGTTGGTGAATTATATTGATTGATTTTCAAATGTTAAACCAAGTTTACATCTGAAGCACTCCAATCAGTAATGATGTATTTATTGTTATATTAAAATTGTTGTTTCGGAATTTGCTTTGCTAAAATTTTGTTGATGGTTTTTGTGACTTTTCATTATGGAGGGCACTCCTTAGTTTATCTCCTCTTTCCTCTGGTTTGGATACAAGAGCAACACTTTCCTAGTAAAATGAACTGCAATGTGCTTTCTCCTTTTCTAATTCCTAGTTTTTGTAGGATTGGGATTATGCTTTCCATAAAATGTTTGGTAAAATTCAATAGTGAGAAGATATTTACTACAAACTGATTTAAAACAATAAACTTTGAGCTCCTCAGATTACCTGTTTAACCAAGGGTGAGTTCTGCTAGTCAGTGTTTTCAAGGAATCCATTCATTTTTCAGATTTATAGAAATCAAGTTATCCCACACATTTATTATCTTTTTACTGCCCCATGTAATGAATGTTATGTGATATTCCTTTCTTCATTTGTGATATAGAAGAGGCATGTGAACCTAACCCCACATTTTTTTTAAAGATAATTCTTGCTGTTGTTTTACCAGTTTTAACATTTTCCCTCATAAAGAGCACCTTTAAGTTCCACTTATTGTCCTTATTGTTATCTGTTCTCACTTTATTGATTTCTGTCTTGGTATTTGCTATTTGTTTCTCTTACTTTGAGTTGAATACTCTCTTTTTCCCTAGATTCTCAGTGAAAGCTTAGGTTACCAATTGAAAAACCTTATTTTTACTGTAAATATTTATGGCTGAGGTTCTACCTGTAAGCTTTTCTTTATTGGCATTCAACAAATTCCAACGTATTGCAGGTAAATGTTCTTTTAATTGAAGATATGTTCTTATTCCTTTGGATTTCTTTATTGGCTCAATATAATTGATGATGTTTTCCAAGTATTCAGAGATTATACCTACATCTTTCATTCATTTCTAATTTAATTTTGTAATGATTAGAAAACACACTTTATATGCTTTCAGTCTTCTTAAATTATGAGATAGGTTTATGGCTCAGTATATATTCTGTTCTTGAGAATACTTTTAAATGCAATTAAAAGCTTTCTGTGCTGGAAGTCTGGGGTGATGTTATCTATGAATATCATTAGTTCCAGTTGACTGAGTGTTACTTAGATATTTTACAATCTTACCGGTTACTTCCTTACTTTTTCTATCAAACGCTGAAAAGTAAGGGTTAAAATCTTCATCTAAAATTGTTGACTTATTTTTTCTTTCAGCTCCATCATTTTGGGTATTTTGCTTTTTAATTTTTTTAACTTTTTTTGAAGTGCTTTTTTTCTTTTTTCTCTCTTTTTTTTTTCAGTATTGGGACTTGAATTCAGTACCTTGCACCTGGTAGATAATCACTGTACTGCTGAGCTACTCCCCAGGGCATTAAAAAAATTTATATTTTGTATATATATACATACATACATATATATACATATGTATGTATGTATATATATGTATGTATGTATATATATAAAATATTCCAGAGAGAGAGAGCGGGAGAGAGAAAGAAAGAGACACAGAGTCTTGCTAAGTTGTCTAGATTGACCTCAAACATGTGATTCTTCTGCCTCAGACTCCTGCATAGCTGGGATTACAGGTATGAGTCACTGTGCCCAGCTAAAGACCTGTTTCATTTTTTTTAATTTTGCATACATTATAAAATTGTCCTTTTGATATTCTCTTGATGATTCATTATTTTGTATCTGTGAAATGTCCTCTGTCCCTGGTCATAGTTCCTTTTAAAATCCCTACCTTATATTAATTTTGTCACATCCCTATACTGATATCTTAATTCTGTCCTTATATGTAAATGATGTTCCTCTTAGGTAACATATAGTTGTTGTTAGCTTTTTAACTTTTAATTGATAATTTCATATTTTTATTCAGGGCTTAGACTATTTATTTTTAATATAAACATTAATATGATTTGATTTATTTCTATCAGTTTATTATTGGTTTTGTATATGTCCCATCTTCTCTGTTCCAACTTCTCTTGTCTGCTTTTGTTTTAGTGTTTCATGATTTATTTCTATTTTGTGTCTTAATTAGCTATATTTTCTTGCTTTTCTTTTATTACAGTGTTTTTGCAGGGATTTTAATATACATCTTAGCTTATAAGTCTGTCTCTAAATAGTATTAGGCAACTTTACAGTAGGGTAAGAAACTTAAACAAAATCTTACTCTGATTTGCTCTCTCATCTTTTATACTACTGTTCTCAGACATTTTACTTCTAAATATTCTGACATACCCACTAGGCATTATTCTTTTATATTTAAACAGTGGAATCATTTTAAGGCTTAATTTTTTTTAATGGAGGAATTGCATTGTCTTGCAATCATAAATACATATGTAGTAAAAGTATGATATGTCCTTGATTCTAATCCAGAATCACCCCCACATCACCCACCCCCAGTATTTTGACTCTTCTATATTTCCTCCCTGTAACATATAAATGTCTTTATATTTATATACATATGATTGTGCATTTTCCAGAATTAAATAAGAATTATTTAGTCACTTTCTTGAATATTATTTATGTAGATGTTTGCTTTAAGGTATGCACTTATTCTTTTGAAATTTATCTTAAAATTTTTTATACAATTTATTTAATAAATATTTCCTTAGTTATATGGCTCATTTTATCAAAAATTGCTTTATACACTAATGCTTAATCAAATCATGTATTCACTTATTTATCAACGCCCAGTTTGAACTACTTCTATTATGTTTAACACTTACTTTTTTGTTTTTGTTCTAAGAGTATTATCAGTGTTCAAGTGATTGAGCTAGATATAAAATATTAATTTATCATATTTGGTACATATCATAGAATAGATATTTCTAGGAATTTAATGCTTGAGTATAAATTTATGATTTTAGCTCTATGAAAAGTGAATTAGTTCCTCCAAAAGTGCTGAGCACATTGATTTGAAAATTTGTACCTTATCCACCAGCAGCAGCAGTAAAACACTTCATTGTATAAAAGTCAAGAAAAACATTACCTGAAACTATGTTTAAATGAGGCAGTTTTTCATTCAAACAATAGCCTGACCATAAAAAGCTAGGGGTCACATTTTCAATGGGATTCTATATTTGGATTTAGTTCAAATAAAGACTTTAGTTATACCTGAACATCTTGCTACACCTGACCATAATTAATGTATTAATCTCTTATTTTCAATATTTGATATTTTATGATGAATTATTCCCAGGCATTTTGAGCTAGCATGGCAGCAGGAACATCAACACTTCATGGGAAATGGTACAGAAATTAATCCTATTTTATCTGGATCTGATTCTCCTAGGCACATGAAAGTCATACAAGGCTGGCCTCATACTTCCAGGTTCCTGAAATTGCTGTTGATTTCCATAAACTGGTTCTGTGAAGTACACTTTGTCCTCAGGAGGAACCACGAACAGCAGCATGATTAGAGCTGTGCAGTGTGTGGTAGACAAAATTAATGCAGCAGAGAAAAACATGCACTTAAGCTCAAATTTAGTTTCACAGTATCTAAAAGACCAATATGTGAATAGAAATTAGACATCCATGGTGACTGAAAATGTGACTTAGTCTTTCCAAAGATAAAGATGTAACAAGAAGCAGTATGTATGCTAACATTCAACGTAGCATTGGGAATCTTTTGGGACCTAGATGGAGAAGAAACCCCTGGCCTTCTACTCTCCTTGCTTCCTGCCTACAGTTGACAAATTCCTCCTTGGACATTAAGGATAATTTTCTGCCCCTGGGTAGGAAGGACCAGAGGTAGCATTTTGGCTCTTTTGTATTCCACTAAATTGGAAGGAAGGGCAATGCTGTGATTTTCCTCTAGAGCGATGACTAGACTTTTTTTATTTTTGAGATTAGAAAATTGTAGTGTGGTTCCATTCACCTATCCTATACGAAGTCTCTTTGACAGTACTAAAAGATGTCAGAGTAAGTTTTTTTTCCTACTAAAACTTAGAAATATGTCAATGTTCAGTGTTTTTCTAAAACTAGAATACAACTTCATGGTGTAGTTCCTAAAACACATCTCTTCAATGTTTTGCAAAACCCATTGGGGGAGCCCATTCTGCCACAAATCATGAACATTCCCTGTCCAGCTTTCAGGGTCTTTGTGTTGGGTGAGTTCCCTCTCTCTGGTCGTACTTTGAGCTGCTTTTCCTCACCTGTCCTAAGCCCTACCAAAGGCAAACTGGTCTTCTCGCACTGCTCTCTCCTTGAGCCTCTGTTGAAGTCATCATCCTAGGTGTCTCCTTTAAACTACTTCCTGCTGTTCTGCACAGACACGTGCTCCTTGTCCTTCCTGACACCTCCAACCACAGAGAAACAATTTCGCCACGGCTCCCCACAATGTGTTTCTGTGATAACCTATTAAAATCCTGATTTCAGTCTAACAATATTCTGTATTCATATTTACTGTAGCTTTCAACAGATTTGTACTAAGGCTTCAATTAATATGTTTTGGTGAATGTTAAATAAATTGGGAATTAGCATGGAGTAAAAGAATAACCTTAGGGACTCTATGGGTGAGAGCACTTCTTACAGTCTCTTACCTGCTTTGAGAACTAGCATTGAGCTTTCGCTCACAAGCAAGCAATGATGGCATGAAACCTAGGAAAACATAAAGGTGATGTAACCTTTCTAAACAGAAACGGACTTTTAAGCATGAAAGAAATGTCAAAATTCTAAAGGAAAAATTACATCTGCATTTATGAAAAATTTCAAAAATTCTTCATGTTAAAATACCATAAACAAATACAAAACATAGACTGGGAAGTATTAGGAATAAGCCTGATAATGAGCTACACGCTTTCTGTAGAAAGCATTTGTTTGGCAAATTTAGCAGATATAGTTTTGCTCCAAACCATCACTGGGTCCACAGGGTGGGATGTATACAGATTCTGAACCACTTTACGATTTGAAGGACTATCTGACATTCCAGAAATACATGGATTCAAAACTAAAACTGAAGGTTCAAGGGAGTAGGAATGGATCCCCAGAATGTAATCAATAATTTCTCAGAGCAGTGGGGATGTGATTGATTTTTATTATCTTTCCTGTTCTTTTCCAGGTTTTATAATGATCATGAAATATTACTTATATGATCAGAAAAAGGATTCTGTGAGTATGTATTATTTTGAAGGAATAAACTCTATTGCATATCAGGTTGGCATAAGAAACTTTGCAGGAATGGGAGAGTTTCTCTCAGCTGCAATGAAGATCCAAACAATGTGGCCCCACAGGGGCCCCAGGCAGGGCTGTTAGGTGGAGCAGACCAAGAGTCTGCAGTGCATGTTGTGAAGTGTCCCCATTATTCCTGCCGCTGTTCAGCAGTTTTCAGGAAAGCTGTGTTTCTTTAGATCTATCTTAGGACAGCAATGCAGATGAAAGGCAGAAAACGCAGATGAAACTATGTCACTTTGGTTTGAAAGAAAAGATTTGATATAATTTTAGATTTGGGGAATGCTCAAATCATTTGGGAAAGGTTTTATCTTGCATGGCACATACCACAGTTTTCTTCAGGGGTGTGTGTGTTGTAAGGCACTTAAACTTTGGGGTTTTAATTTCTTTCTTTCTACAAGCAATAGATGTGTTACATGCCTTTGATGTAGGTCCTCGTGAGCCCTCAAATTTCCAAAATTCTACTTGATGTATAACAAGTCTAATTTTTCTTCTCTCATCTTCTGTGATTAACAGCAAGCAGATACAGGAAAATACATAGCTTTGGTCAAACTATTGATAACATTTTCTGAGTTACTATCATATAAATTAGTCATCTTTCCTTGAACTTGCTCTGAGTCTATTCCAAAAATAAGAGAATTTGTAATTTTGAGCCTTAAAGTCTTTGAGACTACAAGTCTCTGAGTAAAGTAAATGATTTTTAGGAAGAAGACAAAAGCCATTTTCCAACATGAAATTCAAATACTGCTCTCCTGGTGTTCACTCTGACTTTGTTTCAGGCTAACTGCTGGCACTATATTGGAAAGTCTGTAACTGCAACCCACAACCTCAGGGTGACTGATCACACAGTAAAAGGCTTTCATGAATATTTTTGCCCAAGTCTTAGCATTGGGAAGCAGTAACATGAAGATTTGTCCCCTCTTCTTTCTTTATTATAGGTTTATCTACTTCTGAAGTGTTGTATAGCAGCATGACCAAAAACTTTAAAAATCACCTTTATACTTTGAGATAAATTATAATGAAGTAATATTATCTTAATGCAACATTATAATTTTTCAGGATATTTAAATGGATGATTATTTTTAACTCTGGAATAGTGTTTAAAAATAAGTTTGGGGGGCACTGAAGAGGTGGCTCAGGGGTAGAGTGCTTGCCTGGCATGTGCAAGGACCTGGGTTTAATCACCAGCACCACATGTACAACTAAGTGTAGGAAAAACAAAAACCAGATGAAAAAATAAATACATAAGCAAATGTTCTCTTGAATCATTAATGCGTGAAAAAACATGTTTTTGATAAAAAAGATAGTCAACTTTTACCTTTAATTGGGGCAGCAATTTTCAAACTTCAGGATTTTTTTTAAAGAGAGAGTGACAGTGAGAGAGAGAGAATCAATTTTATTTAGTTTTCATGTGGCTTTTGTTGCTCCAACTCTTCATTGTGTGCATGGTGCTAGGGGGTTTGAGCTCCAGTCCTTGTACATGCCAGGCAAGGGCCGTAACCGCTGAGTCACCACTCTAACCCCAAACTTCAGGATTTTTATTTTTATTTTAAAATTCAAGATCTTTTTATTTCTTGGAACTATTTTTAATTTTACTTACAGAATTTTATTATATTATTTTCTTCAAAAGATTTTTCAATTTCTTTTACTATTTAACTTTAAATTTCCATAAATAAAGAATCCAAAAGTATGTATATGTGCATATGTGTATGTATATGCATACAGAAAAATATGCACATAACCTGAAATATATGTATATAACTAAAAATGTTATTATACATATATAATGAAATATATACATGTAAAGCCTTAATGTGCTCTTGACTTTATTATTTCTTTATTTCTCTATTTTTATCTTTTATTAGAGCATTGTAGTTATACATAGTAGTTAATCTCAACAAATTAATAAATGCATGGAATTCAATTTCAGCTCATGTTCATCCCTTTTTCTTCTCCTCCGCCCTCTCCATATTCTCATCCTTCCACTCTACTGGTCTTCCTTTCATTCATCTGTTTTTCTTTTTCCTTTCTTTTGATCCATTCTTTCTATTTATACACAAAAGTGAAATCCCTATGGCACACATATGTAGGACTGGAGCATAATTTTAAAAATTCCTTCCATATTCCCTCTCTTTTCCCATCCCTCCTCTTTCTGTTTTGACCTCATTCTTCTTCTGATCTTCCCCATATCTTTATGATATCCAACCCTCCCTTCCTTTTTATCTTTATTTTCTTCTAGCTTCTGCTTATGTGAGGAAACATCCAACCATTGACCAAATCCAGATTATTTCACCTAGCATGATGTTCTCCATTTCCATCCTTTCACGGAAAAATGTTATCATTTTGTTCTTCTTTATGACTGAGTAAAAGTCCATTGTGCATATATGCAATTTCTTAATCCATTAATCTGTTAATGGGCATCTGAGTTGCTTCTATAATTTGGTGATTGTGAGTTGTACTGTTATAAACTTTGGGGTTGCTGTGTTACCTATTTTGTTTCTTTCCAATAAATACCAATGAGTGTGGTAACTGGATCAAAGCAGTTGTTCCCTTCTAGTGATTTCGAGGAATATCCATACTGCCTTCCAGAGTGCTTTTACTGCACTGCAGACCCACCAGAAATGTCTGAGTATACCTTTTCCCTCACATGCTTGCCAGCATTTATTACTGTTTGTATTTTTGATAATTATCATTCTGACCGAAGAAAGATGAAATATTAGTGTAGTTTTGATTTGTATTTCCCTAATTGCTAGAGATGTTGAACAGTTTTTCATATATTTGTTGGTCCTTTGTCTTTCTTCTTTTGAGAAATGTTATTTAGCCCATTTAATTATTGGATTATTAGTTTTATTGGTACTAAGTTTTTTGAGTTCTTTATATAGTCTATATATTTATTCCCTGTCAGAGAAGAAGCTAGCAAGATTTTCTCCCATTTTGGAAGCTCATTCTTCATGCTCTTGTTTCTTTTGCTGTGCAAAAGTTTTTCAATTTGATGTCATCTTATTTATTGATTCTTGGCTGTATTTCCTGGGCTTTCGTCTTGTTGAAGAAGTCAGTGTCAGCACTAATATGATAGAATGTTGACCTTATGCTTTCTTCTAGTTGTTTATAATCTAGTTCCTCATTTTTTGATACCTTTGTCAAGTATCAAATGGCTGTAAATATATGATCTTGTCTCTGTGTCTTGTATTTTCTTCCATGGTCTTCATGTCTATTTTGATTCTACTGTCAAGCTGTTTTTGTTACTATAGCTCTGTGGTGTAATTTGAGATCTAATATTAACATGTATCCAGTATCATTCTTCTTGCTATCCTGGGTCTCATTCTTCCAAATGAACTTCAGGATTGCATTTTCTAGTTCTGTGAGGAATATTATTGGTATTTTGATGGGGAATGTATTGAATCTGTATATTGCTTTGGATAATATGACCATTTTGACAATTCTGCATATATAAGAACATGAGATGTATTTCGATCTTCTAAGGTTCAATTTCTCTTTTCAGTGTTCTATAATTTTCATTTTGGAGATGAATTGGTTTGATAATTACCAATAATTTTATTTTATTTTTTGAGGTTATTGTGAATGGGATGGTTTCTATGATTTCTTAAAAGAATCACTGTTGGATTATAGGAAAGCTATTTATTTCTGGGTGTTCATCTTGTATTCTGCTACTTTGCTGAATTCATTTATCAGCTTTAGAAGTCTTCTGGGTGGAGTTTTTCAGACCTTCTTGATATAGGACCATTAATCAGCAACAGAGGTAGTTTGATTTAATTTCCTATTTGTTTACCTTTAATTTCCTTCTCTTGCCCAATTGCTCTGGCTAGTATTTCAAGAACTATATTGAATAAAATTGGTAAGAGTGGAGTGGACGATATATTGTTCCTGATTTTGGAGGAAATGCTTTCAGTTGTTCTCCATTCAGTATGATGTTGACTTGGGGTTTGTAATAGATAGTCTTCATAATTTTGAGGTAAGTTCCTTCCGTCTCTACCTTCTTCAGCATTTTTTAACATGAATGGGTGCTGAATTTTATTAAAGGCCTTTTTGGCATCTATTAAAATGATCATGTGATTCATGTTCTTAATTCTATTTATGTAGTAAATTACATTTATTCATTTGAATATCTTGAACCAACCTTGTGTCCCTGGAATGAAATCCACTTGATTATGGTGCATTACCTTCGTGATATATTTTTGAATATAGTTTGCTAATATTGTATTAAGGAATTTTGCATCTATGTTCATCATGGACATTGATCTGTAATTTTCTCTCCTTGATTTTTCTTTGTCTAATTTTGGTATCAGGGTGATACTGGGTTCATAGAATATATTTGGGAGTGTTCCTTCCCTTTCAATTTCATGAAATAATTTGAGAAAGACTGATGTTAGCTCTTCTTTAAAGATCTGGTAAAACTCAGCTGACAATCCATTTTGTTCTATGCTTTTCTTTCCTGAAAAGCTTTTAATTGCTGTTTCAATACCATTACTTGGTATTGGTCTGTTTAGGTTTTCTTTATCTTCCAGGTTTAATTTGGACAGGTCACATGTCTCTAGAAATTTATCAATGTCTTCTAGATTTTTCAATTTATTGGTGTACAAATTTTCAAAATAGTTTTTAATGATCCTGTGAATTTCAGAAGTGTAAGGTGCAATCTCCTTTTTCATCTCTAATTCTGTTTATTTGAATCTTCTCTCACTTTCTTTTGGTTAGTTGGGCTAAGGATTTGTCAATCTTATTTATCTTTAAATGAACCAACTTAGGACCGGAGCAGTGGTTATGATACTTGCCTGGCATGTACAAGGATGTAGGTTTGAACCCCAGTACCACGTATACAACAAAGTGGTAGAGCAATTAAAGCCACATGAAAAACTAAATAAAGTTTATTTCCCTCTTTCTCTCACTGTCCCTTTCACTCTATCTCAAAACAAATAAACAAACCCAGCTCTTTGTTTCATTAATTAATCCTGTGTTTTTTAAATTCTATATTTCATTAATTTTGGTTCTGCTTAATTATTTCCTGTTGTCTACAGATTTGGGGATTAGTTTGCTCTTTTCTTTTACAATGTGTTGAGTTGTACATAAGGTTCTTAATTTCAGGTCCATTTTGTCTAATGTAGGCACTCAACCCTTTTTTTCCTTTAGAACTTATCCCAGAGATTTTGATATGTTGTATCTCTGATCTCATTTGTTTTTAAGAATTTCTTGATTTCTTATCTTATTTCTTTGATCCATTCTTCATTTAAAAGAGTATTATTCAATCTCATGTGTTTATGTAGTTTGTATTATTTTTCTTTCAGTTGATTTTGAGTTTCTTTCCATTATGATTTTATAGGATACATGGGATTATATCAATTTTTTGTATGTGTATTTGCTAAAACATTGTTACCTAGAATATGGTCTGTTTTTGGTGCATTTTTAAAATTAAACAAAAGAATAATGCAAGTAATTAAATTCACTAAGTTTCAGAGCTCAAAATTAGTTTTTGAAGGAAATCATTGCAGAAATATAAGGTTTGTGATTAATAATTATGCAATACATTTCACTTTGAGATGAAAATAAGGTTAAAATATAATTATGGAAAGCTACTTTTGATGTTTATTGTCAGGTGATATAAACAAACATTCCTTCGATAGAGTTAGATGTTAAAAAGTAAAGTTAATTGCAATGAGATATGTCTTTTATTCAAGAATTTTTATGTCAAGAAGTCATCTAAAAGTCTACTCTGCTTCTGTTGTTCAAAACATGTGGTTATTTAATAATTTCTAGTTGTAAAGACTAAGTTTATAATGTTCAGGGTATTTTTTCTGTTGTGTTAATAGCTGGGTAACTTAAATAGTCATATTTGTTTATCAGCAGAGTGCATGAATGATGTGAGAGTATTTATTCCAGGAGTCTTTATTCTTTTACTTACTTTCTTTTTCTGGAGCGAAGGGATGCATGGGACTCAGAATCTCAGAGCTCAATTCTTTTACTTATATCATGTTTTTGAATCTCAGAGAGGTGCCATTTTGCATGTGGGCCCACGTAGCTTGTGGGTATTGAAGTGAAGGCCCGACCCAGTTCTAATGATCTCTCAAGTTAATCCCAGCTCTCTCTGAGGAACTTGAAACAGACTCAAGAACTTCAGCTTGGCCTTTATTTTTCTCAAGTACTTAGTCTGGGGTTGCAGCATGGTCTGGAGGAGCTGACCTTGATTAGACTAGGGCTGTTCTGCCTCTCTCTGGCCATCTAATCTCCCCTGGGTCAGTCCTGCTCTGAAAATTATATAGTGGGGTTTTGGGTAGAAATCTGGCATGTGTTTCTTAACATGTGTGTGCATGCATGTGTGTGTATACCCTGAGTTGGACAGAATGAGTTAGAAATACTTCAGCAATCCCTCAAATTTTCTTCCTATTCCACTTATCTTCGTCTTATACATTGTTTCCCTCCCTTCTTGTGGTAGTAAGCTTTCCATCATTGTGATGAAATACTCAAGAAAAACAAATTAAATCAGGGAAGATTTATTTTAGCTCATGGTTTGCATAGGCTTCGGTCCATAATCTGTTAGCTCCATCACTATGGGTTTATGGGGATATGGGACATCATGGCAGAAATTGTGTAGTGGAACAAAACTGTTCACCTTAAGGTGATTAGAAATCAGGAAGAGAGGTAGGAGACATGCATGTGTGGTGTAGGAAGGAGCAAGTGACAAGATATAGCCTCAACGTCACACCTCCAACTACCTACCTCCTCTGATTAAACCCCAACTCCTATGTTTCTGTCGCCTTCCAGCAGTGCCCCCAGCTGAAGACAGAGCATTCAGCCTATGATCCTTTGGGAGACATTCCAGATCAAACTATAACACTGCCTTTTCATCTAGCTTGGCCATACCCTTCTGGCTAAGGCTCCCTTCCTCTCCAATCCCTCAGTAACATCTGTCATAAAATTACATGGCTTACTATGAGTAATAATTAGTCCGTTCTTCAGCAAACAGCCATGATTTTAAAAATTTAGTTTATAATATGCTTTTGAATATTTTTAAAAGCTGGTTTGCTAATCTATTGACTGACTATGTTGTTTCTTCATTCTTTTTATTATATAATTTTGGCCATTTTCTCTTTAAAGACATTAGCTTCTTTTATAAGGTAACTATGAGAAGGATGACATTACATATATTTCATAATTTGTTAGCAGTGATGACTATAAAATAAATTAGTAGGCAAAGGAAAAGAGAGGATTGAGATTCATGATCAGCATGGGGATTGGTGCTGTGCCAGGTTTTACCTCTGATGCTGACCCAGTTCTTTGCTAATATGGACAATAAGGAATGTGCTCTATTTATGAGCCTGAAGGACCAGGTCAAATCAGTTCAGCAGTATTTTAAAACATCATTTTTCTACTTCCAGATTTTCTCTCATATATCTTTCTCACTCAACCCTGTCATCTAGATCAGCATGCACACATATTCTAGAAACATCCATCTTAAAATGAATAGAATGAAACTAACCAAATGAAAACACGAAACTTCAAGTGTCCTTTAACTCCACATAATATTCCAGCTAATACAACATATTCCTCCTCTTCTATAGTAAAATCTAAAATTATGACCCATTCAGTTCCTCACTTCTTTCCCTCTTTAATCTATTCCAATCTGTCTTCCATCATAACTATTCAAATACTCTTTATGTTTTAGTTTTGGTACCAGGGATTGAACCCAGGGGTGCTTAACAACTTAGCCAACTCTCTAGCCCTTTTTATTCCTTAGTTTGAGACAGGGTCTCAGTGAGTTGCTGAGGCTGGTCTTGAACTTGTGATCCTCCTGCCTCAGCCCCCTAAGCAGCTGGTATTACAGGTGTATGTCAACACTCCTGGCTCAAATACTTTTTAAAATGTCATTTGTTGCCCAATCGGTGGGAACTCCTCTGTGTTTTACCTATCTTCTCAGGAATTTCCAACCCTGTCTATGCTTCCTTCTTACTTGGAACACTCCGTTATTGTTTTTTGTGTTACAACACTCTTGCTTTCCCCAGTGCTTTATTGGCTGCTCCCTCTCAGTGTCTTTTCTTGACTGCTCTCCAATCAGAATGTTAAAATTTGAAATGCATCAGGGGTTGACTTTAGCTGCTCTTCTTGTTTGGATACCTCACCTCATGGGTTTACATAGCCTCTGTTATTGTAATTCAAGTCTTTTTATTCTAGTTTATATTCAGCTGCCAATTTGGAGCTTTAATAGATATTCTAGTTTTGTAATAATGAACCACAACCATCACACACTTTCCCCTTCCAAGTCTCCTGTGATCTCAGTAAGGTAGCTCATCCTTCCACCTGTACCCATTTCATTATCAAGTTCAAATATTCACACTTCCTAAATATCTGTCAAATGTATCTACTTACCGCCATCTTTATTGCCTCCACTCCCATCCATTCACTCTCACCTGGAAAACTGAAATTTGCTTCAAACTTTGTCTTCCTGACTCTGCTCTTGCTCTTTTCTGATTCATTCTTCACACATCAGCTGCAGTGATTGCATAAAGCATGTCACTGCGTTTTATGTGTTCATTCGTTGTCCTTCCATTTCTCTTAGAAAAACATCCAATCATTTTTATTGTCTTTCAAGCCGTTTAATAATCTGTATGCTTCTCCAACTTCATCTCATACACTGTATGTGTCCATAAGAATTTGGAAATTCATTTCCAAGAATACACGTTCTGCTATCCTTTCTGATTCTTCAGCACATGAAGCCCTTTAGCATCTCAGAACCTTCTTATTTGCTATCCTCTCTACTTGGAGTGCTCTGACCTATACTGCTGTCACAGGGGCTCTCATCCTTTCTTATTGGTACAAATTCTTCCTAAAAAATTTCCTTTCTAAAAAACATGGAGTTAATTTTTCTCTTTTCTATCATATTCCATTTTCTATTTCCCTTACAGTTTTTTTTATCAGAATTTAGAAACATTTTATTTAAATATTTATTATTTGATCTGTTAGTATTTATGATCAAAATAGGATGATCCCTTGTCTCAGTGATGCCTGGAACATAGGAGGCATGGAATATTTGTTGATCCTAAATCATAGGAACTTGTAGTTGATTTGGGGAATCAAGACACATAAAACTTCAGTATTAGCACAAGAGAAGCATCAAATGAATTGACAGAAATGGACAAATGGGAAGCTCTGTGAGCATTTTTGAAAAGTAGAAAGTATTTGTAAGGAAAAAGGAAATATAGACACTAAGTCAAGGGAGACAAACAGCCCAGTTTTGTAGGATGGAAATGCAAGAGTTTGACAATATAAGTAACATTTGTTTGGACTTTGTTATTTAATTAAAGCCAAGAATCAATGAGTGGGATGCCATTAAACTTAAAAGCTTCTGCAGAGTTAAAGAATTAGTCAAGAGTGTCAAGACAGAACCTACAGAATGGGAGAAAATTTTTGCCTATTACAACTTGGATAGAGGGCTAATATCCAGAATATACAAAGAACTAAAAAAACTGAACACCAAAATCACAAATAATCCAATCAATAAAGGGCTAAGGAACTAAGCATGAACTTCTCAATGGAGAAAGTCCAAATATTAGTCTAAATGTTAGTTTGACAAACTAAGTAACATTTGGACCTCATGCAACTCAGAGGTGAAAGAGCTGCAAATTTAGGTTTAGGTTATATTTTTTTAAAACTTTAAATACTAGGTGGAAGAATTAGACTTTCCTTTGAGGAAAGAAGCAGCAAATTTAGGTTTAGGTTATATTTTTTTAAAACTTTAAATACTAGGTGGAAGAATTAGACTTTCCTTTGAGGAAAGAAGCAGCAAACTATTGGGACAGTGAAGAAGCTGATGTGACATTGAAGAAGAAGCATTTAATAGGAGTCAGTTATGAATGCAGGAGAAAAATATGGTCTAGGAGGAATGCTTAGAGGACTTTCATACTGGTCACACAGGAGCAGTGAAGAACATGGCAGCAATGACTACGGAAAGGGAAAGGAAAAAGTCCATACAGAAGACTTGCCAGGCAGTAACAGAGAAGAATTGCTATCTGAATATGAATTGAAAAAGGATGAGAATGAATGAAAGATTACCAGGAGCTATTGCTGCAATTGGGAGGGAAAAATGACAAAATTGAGTCTGTACTATATAAATATGTATGTGTGTGTGCATACATATATTTCAAAGGAAAAAGTATCATTATTCATGGATGACAAGGTTGTGTACCTAAAACATCCAATAGAACCTAAAAGCAAGCAACTGGAATTAAAAAGTGGATTTAGTCAGTGTGTTGGATGTAAAGTCAATGTATAAGAATCAGTTTAAGCACATATGCCAGCAAGCAGCAATAGAAGATAAATTTAAGAAATATTGAGTTAATAATAGTGGCAATAAATACCACATACTGAGAAAAACAAAAGCTGTGCAAAGCCTCTACACAGGAAAATACAAAATTTCACTGAAAAGGATTCAGATAATGAAGTGATAATTCATGGTCATAGATGGCAACATTGTAAATTCATTGGTTACCCCCCCAATCAATAGGATCAATATGACATCAATCAAATTATTTTCTGGGAAGGATGATCTAATTCTAAAATATATCTGAAAGGCAAAAAGCCAAGTATAAGCGAGGCAATTGTGCAGAAGATGAAGCTGGCAGACTTGAACCACAAAATGTTGAGTTCCGTTGTGAATATGAAGTAATTGGTTCCTTATCTCTCATCTTGCACAAACATCAAATCAAAATGGATCAAAGAGTTAGAAATTAAACCAACAACTATACAATTGCTAGAAGAATAAGTAGGATCAAAATTCCACAATATCAATGTAGCCACCGCCTTCCTTAACAAGACTCAGCACAAGAATTAAAGCCAAGAATCAATGAGTGGGATGCCATTAAACCTAAAAGCTTCTGCACAGTTAAAGAATTAGTCAAAAATGTCAAGACAGAACCTACAAAATGGGAGAATTTTTTTGCCTGCTACAACTTGGATAGAGGGCTAATATCCAGATTATACAAAGAACTAAAAAAACTGAACACCAAAACCGCAAATAATCCAATCAGTAAATGGGCTAAGGAACTAAACAGAAACTTCTCAATGGAGAAAAGTCCAAAAAGCCAATAAATACATGAGAAAATGTTCTCCATCACTAGCAATCAGAGAAATGCAATTAAAACTTCACTGAGTTTCTACCTCACTCCTGTGAGAATGGCAAAAATAAAGAATAATAACAGATGCTGGGGGGTTGTGAGGAGAAAAGAACAGTATCACACTGTTGGTGGGACTGCAAGCTTATACAACCATTCTGGAAAGCAGTGTGGAGACTCCTCAAGGGTTGGAACCACCTTATGACCCAGTTATCCCACTTCTGGTTATTTTCCTAAATATGCTAGAATTGGCATACTACAGAGACACAGCTACATCAATGTTTACAGCAGCTCAATTTACAATAGCTGAACTATGGAACAAACCCAGATGCCCCTCGTTGGACAAGGGATTCAAAAATTGTGGTATAATTGTACAATTGGAGTTCTACTCTGCTATTAGAACAATATCATGACATTTGCAGCCAAATGGAGTGAGATGGAAAAAAATATGCTGAGTGAAATATCACATACTCAGAGACTTAAGGGGTGAATGTTTTTGCTCACATGTGAAAGTTAGAGTATAATCTAAGACAGATAGAAAGTAGTCTAAGCTCAAAAAACAAACTTAATTGGTGAATTTTCACATAAGCAGAGGGAATCATGACTATGAAGCTGGGGGTGAAGGGTGGGAGACAGGGTAGGAAGGGATTAAGGGGTTATCAATGAAACTTGGAACTCTTGACCCCCATGAAAAGCCCAACTATACACAGATGGGCAGAGAAGATCAGAAAATTCCAAAATTAAAACACATATAGTGCTTCTATCTATAACATGAGGGTAAAGTAGAGGAGAGATGAGAGTGGGGAATGGTTGGAGTTAAGGATTGGCCTTAACTTACTTTGTCAATGTCCATCTATGCATGAATATGTAAAAACAATTCCCTCCAATATGTAAAACTATGTTGAATGAATTAAAAAATATATGCCAGCAATCACATAAACACAAACTGACTAATAGAATTAAAGAGGTCCAAGTTCACACATACGTGTGCATACACACACACACTCACAAACATAAACATTAATGACAACTATTGATGAACTTGTTGCTACTTATGTTTATTTAAATTTATATTTGCATATGTGTTGTAGGACTCTAAATTTCACAAAGGAAATTTCTGTACCCCAAAACATAGACTTGTTATGTATATAGTTTAGAAATTTTATGTCAACAGAAAATGTTTCATTCTACTATTCAGCAAGCATTTGCTGAGTGTATTCTAAGGGGCAACATTGTTTTTGATGGTCATGGTAGGATGAGTGCATCAGCTTCCTCTTTTGTTTAAAGCTTTTGTATTCACAGCTTCTGCAAAGTTAATGGTGGTCAAGGCTTAAACAGAAAATTTGAAAAGATAACACAAAGTTCTCATATATTTTACACCCAGTTTCCCATTATTAACATCTTACATTAGTATGGTACATTTGTTAAAATGAATAAGGCATTATTAAGCAATCATTATTTGGTTCATATTTCATTCAGATTTTCTTAGTTAGTACTCAGTGGGCTTTATCAATTCTAGAATCTCACCCAGGGTATCTCATTAGACTTAGTTTTCCTGTCTTCTTAGGATCCTCATCACTCTAACAGTTTCCCAGCTTTCCCAGATATTGATGACTTTCCCAGTGTTGAGAAGTACTAGTTTGTTATTTTGCAAGATGTCTCTCAATTCCAGTTTGTCTGATGTCTTCCTCGTGAGGACATTGGGGTTATGTATTCCCAGGAAGAAGACCACAAAGCTAAAGTGCCATTAACCACATCAGCCCAAGGCTATCCATGTGCCTTCTCACAGTTAGTTAATTTTGATCTCCCAGCTGTCTTAGTGTTTGTAGGTTCTCCACTGTCAAGTTGCTTTTTATATCTCCTACTCCATGCCATATTTTTGGAATGAAGTTACTATGAGCAGCCTAGACTTAAGAAGTAGGAAGTTCTGTTCCTTCTTATGGAGGACCAGAGAATCTACATAAATCGTTTGGAATTTTTTTTGCATGAATGATTTTTTATTTTTCCCAATTTATTCAATTTTTATGTTAGTGTGGACTCATGAATAATTATAATTAAAAAAGTATAAATAAAATTTTTATTTTTTTGCTCAAATTGTTCCATTTTCAGCAATTGGGATCCCTTTCATTTGGTTCCTAAGTGTATAGCTGTGTGGTGTATGTGTGTGTGTTTTGAACATTCACTTCCTTCCTACCTTTACAGCACTGCCACATCTTCCAAGACAATTTTGTGATATTTCTGCACTGGTTCTAGTTTCAGACGTTTCTCTATGGAGCAAAGTCCTGGCTTCTTTTATTGCAAATGAACTGTAGGTGCTGGTGTTCTTATTGTTAATAGGGTGCTGTTAGCTTCTAGGTTTTATCAGTCGATGAGTAAGGGATTGTGTGTGAACATAATAGCCTTTTTTCAGAATTAAAATATCCATTATTGCTTAAAGTATGCTTATATGACAAGTGGTTTATTTCATCTTTCCCTACAAGGATATAATATCTGTAGGTTTGTTATTCTGATTCCTAGTAACTGGAAAGAAATTTTATGCCTTCAAGAAACAATCCTTAAACCTGAATGTTTAGAAGAAAGAATTCTCCCCTGTATATCATCCTTATAAGTGTTTCGCTGCTGACTGTATTGCCTAGTAATAGTATTTAAGAGGCTCTTGGGACAACTAATACTAGAACAACTTTTGCAAATTCTGTGATTTAAGAAATCACATGGCTTTTATGATAAACCCTAAAAATGTCTACTAGGAAGTCAATTACCCTCACTACAGGTAAGTGATCCTGCAGCATTCCAGGGCTCATATACTCAGTTTTGTAGAGAGTAGCAGAGTAAAGTTTTCCTGAAACGTTGAGGTGTACATGCACATACACACCATATTTTAGAGATGATGTTAACTAAATTAAAAGCTGCTATGTCATAAAAACTTTTTTACTTAAGTCAGTGCGATATTCACACATGATCATCTATAACAGAAAACACTGTTATCATCAATGCTTTTTGGCTCAAAGTGATAGCTTTTTACCTTTGAAATATATGTAAAATATCTTTGGATTCTTCAACAAGCTTGTATTATACTTATTTTTCCCATTCTTCACTTCAAATTTGTGATTGTTTTTCTGTGTGTAAAGTTTTCCTTTGATGCCTGCAAAATGTTGATAAACTCATAGATACGTTGCATAGTTCATATTTACCCTTATTAAAATGTCTAAGCATGTCATGAGGCTTGAGTTAAAATGCCTATCTTTAATGATTATGAAATATTTCAGGTATAAGAGGGCATAGAGGGTAACATAATGAACATCTTCATAGCCAATACAGAGTGTAAGAAAAAGTCATTATGGATAGTAGTGGTTCCTCCATCCCATAAGCTTTCCCTCGACTCTGAATAGTAAGTTTATTACTTTCTTGCATGCTCTTAAGTTTTTAGAATATGCTGTGGTCCTACAAACTCTACATACTGAAGTGTTATATTTTTTATAATTTAACAAATATGTGGTATCACCCTTCAGGAACTTGCTTTCTTATTTTTGATTATGTTTTGAGACATCTGTATATTTCTTCACCTAAATCTACACCAGAGGCTAGTAAGCCACAGCCAGCAGGCCCTATGTGGATGGCTGCCTGATTTTGTACATAAAGTTTTATTGGCATCTTCACTGTGGAATGCAGCCTGGTCTGCTTCTCTGTGGCTGCCTGTGTGCCAACATGGCTGACTTGAGTGGTGCTGTAGTCACTTCCTCTCTGGTCTTTTACTGCTGCTCTAGATCATCCAATTCATTTACTCTATAGCATTCTATTAAATGAACATGATATAATCTGTAGACTGCATTTAATTTTGTTCCTATTGCTAGGTAATTGTAATTTTCTATTTTAATACCTCCATCCTTTCAGAAGTTCCTTATTTTCTTCTGCACATTGTCTGGTTGGGCGCTTCTAATCTGATATGGAATGGTGTCTTGTCAACTTTCGTTGCTGGGACAAACACCTAAAGAAAACAACCTAAAGGAGAAAAGCTGTATTTTTGACACAGATTAAGAGGTTTCCATCCATGGCTGGCTGGCTGGATCAGTTGCTTCAGATAGGAGGCAAGACAGAACATCATGGAAGGATGGAGCAGAGGAAAGCTGCGGAGATCCTGGCAGCTGGAAAGAAGAGATGAGAGAAGGAGGGAGTGAGAAGGAAAGGGAAATAGAGAGGAAGGTGCCAGGCGAGTGACCTCTGCCTTCCAACCATGCCTCACAGCACGCAGTTTCCACCACCTCCCCATAGTCCAGTCAGCTATCAATGGATTATTAATCCACTGGGGAGGTCAGAGTCCTTATGATCCAGTCACTTCTCCAAAACTCCACTTCTGAATATTGCTGCTTTGGGAACCAAGTCTTCAATACATGATACTTTGGGAGACATTCCAGATCCAAACCATAACACATGGGAAGGGACACAAGGAGGCTCTTTGACACTGATTCTAAACGATGAGGAAGATAACACTTAATGAGGACTTGGGAAATGCTCGTAACCATCATATGTGTTAGTTTAGGGCATGTACTATAGCATGGGTGTTTCGTTTCTCTCTTCAGTCCCAGTCCTCAGAAATACTCCTGATAAAGCTTTCTCTTTTCTGTGGGGTGGGGAGGTGTGGGCAGCGAGTTGCTCCATCTTTCCATGCAACAGCATATGCAAAGGCTTATGGATCATGAGAAAGTGTAGGCTGATCCTTCAGTACATAATCCATTGCTCTTGGTAAAATCTCCTCCTGTTGTAAGAAAAATAGAAAGATGTGACCTTCAAAAGATGCCAGTGAAATACTCAGACAGATGTCCAGTTAAAATACTTCCTGAAATGAATTACAGATTGATGATGGAATTGGAAAGAAAGGAGTTAATGCTTTTAAAAAAATCCTTCAACTCTTCTTTAGGGATCAAGGGTATGAAATACACCTGCCTACTGGTAAACATGCATAGCAAGGCATTTCCATCTATCATCTCGTGTTCTGAAAGGCAGCAACGCTATTCTGATTTCAGAATCTTGAATTTCCTTAATGAGTTCTCTGCTAGAATATCACAAGCTGTTCCATTAAATCAGTTTCAGGAGAGTTAAGCAGAATTTGTATTAAAATGATTGTATATCTATCATTTGGATAGAAGGAAAAAATGAGACTGGCTAAAATAGAATGCAGTGTGGCTTCCCCAAACCTGAATTTATTCTATTTTTCAACCTTCTCACACAAGTGCTTCCTAATGTCGGCTGAAGCCATCCATTTAAGCATGACTTATTCATGCTCAAAAAATGATTGATTTAGACAGCCAATGAAATGCTGAACTCCCTATTCCTGTTCCTTGATGCACTTGGGCTACAGATACTGATGGTCTAAAGCAGCAAGACTGACGATATGGAGGATCACCCTGAATGCCAAGATGGATCAGTGACAGCCATGTTGACTTTTAAATGCAGTTATAACCATAAAAGTAAGAGGGTAAAAATAGAATTATGGAAGTCCATTTATCCCTCACGGTGACTTCTGTAGAGGATTTGTTAAGTTGCTAGATACAAAGTGATTCTCCTATCAGGAGTTGATAAAAATAATGCTGCTCTCCATAAAATTACATCTACCTTAGATACTATTATCAGATATGAGAAATTAGTAGATCGTTAAGCACAAATGAGGGCTTAAAATAGGCTAAAGTTGATTTAACCATACTCATTCTGCTAAGGCATCATTTCTAGGAGTGAAAAATGTTTTTAGTTTTTAGTCAAAATGAAGATTACCTATCTATATACCAAATTCTTATGTGTGAATGAAATGGTGTTTATAGGAAAACTAACTTCTTCAAACTACTTTCTTCTATAATATTTTTAAAAAGTTTTTAATTGGTGCTTTATAGATATACATAAAGGTAGAATTCACAGTGGTATATTTATATATGCCCATAGTGTAATTTTCTCAATTCATTCTGCGTTTCCTACCTTTACCTGGCCCTTCTTCTCCCCCTCAATCTTCTCCTTTTAGTCTACTGATTTTCTCTGTATCATTATGACTTCAGAGACCCTCACTTCTCCCCTTACTTTTCTTTATCTTCTGCATATGAGAGAAAATATTTGAATCTTGATTTTCTCAGTCTGGATTATTTCACTTAACATGATCTTCTCTAGTACCATCCATGTACTGGCAAATGTCACAATTTCAATATTCTTTATTGCTGAGTAAAACTCCATTGTGTGTCTGTATACTATATTAATACATTCATTTATTGATCCACACCTGGGGTGGTTATGGATTACCTGACTATTGTGAGTTATGTTGCTATAGATATTGAAGTAGCTGCACTACTATAGTATGCTGATTTTAGTTCTTTTGGAAAAATACTGAGGAGTGGGATAGATAGGTCATATGGTGTTTCCATTTCTAGCTTTGTGACGAATTTCCATACTGCTTTCCAGATGGTTCTGCTAATTTGCAGTCCCACCAACAATGTATGAGTTTCTTTTTGCCCACATCCTTGTTTCCTTGTTAGTATTTATTATTTGTTTTCATGATAATTGCTATTCTGACTGGCATAAGATGAAATTTCAATGCATTGCATTTGCTTTCCCCTGATTGCTAGGAATGTTCAGTGTGTGTGTGTGTGTGTGTGTGTGTGTGTTTTTAATATATTAGCTGGCCATTTATATTTCTTCTTTTGAGAAATGTCTGTTTAGCTCATTTTCCCATTTATTGATTGGATGCTGGTTGTATTGTTGTTATTCTTTTGGTGTTAAGCTTTTTGAGTTCTTTATATCTTGTATATATTAATACCTTGTCAGAGGGATACATAACAATGATCTTCTCCCACTCTATAGGGTCTCTCATTTCTATTTATGCTCTTCTTTGCTTTACTGTACAGAAACTTTTAGTTTGATACAATTCCACTCATTGATTCTTGATTTTATTTATTGAACTTTCAGGGTCTAGATAAAGAAGTCATTTCCTGTGCCAATATGTTAAAATGTTTACTCCTAGTAGTTGCAAAGTTTCTGGTCTAATTCTGAAATCTTTGACACATTTTTATTTTAATTTTGTGCAAAGAGATATGAATCTAGTTTCATTCTTCTACATACAGACATCCAGTTTTCTTAGCATTATTTGTGTAAAAGGCTATATTTTCTCCAATATATACTTTTGGCACCTTTGTCAAGTATCAGATGATTGTTACTATGTAGATTTGTCTTTCTCTGTGTTTTCTATTTAATTGGACTCCATATCTATTTTGGTGCCAGTGCCATGCTGGTTTTGTTACTATAACTCTTTAGTATAATTTTAGATGAGGTATTGTGATGCCTCCTGCTTCATTCTTCTTCCTCAAGATTGCTTTGACTGTTTTGGAACACTGCCAAAATACATTCTTTGAAGCCAGTATCACCCTGATACAAAAACAGGCAAAGATGCATCAAGGAAAGAAAACTACAGACCGATGTCCCTGATTAACATAGATGCACAAATGCTTAAAACAATATTAGCAAAGCACATTCAAAAACATATTAAGAAGTTGAAACATCATCAAGTGAGTTTCATCCAAGAGGTATGAGGTTGGTTCAATATATGCAAAGCAAAAAATGTAATTCACTACAGAAATATAACTAAGGACAAGAGTCACATGATCATTTTAATAGATGTGCAAAATGCCATTAATAAAATCTAGTACCATTCATGTTAAAAATGCTAGAAAAATTAGTGATGGAAGGAACTTACCTTAACATTATGAAGGCTATGATGTCACAAACCCAAAGCCAACATTATACTAAACATAAAAACCTGAAAACATTACCTTTAAACCAGGAACAAAACAGGAATGTCCACTCTCACTACTCCTAGTCAATATAGTTCTTGAAACACTTGCTAGTGCAATCAGTCAAGAGAAGGAAATTCAAGTGTTACAAATAGGAAAAGAAGAAATCAAATTATCTCTGCTGATGACATGATCCTATATCAAGAATACTTCAAAAAATCCACCAGAAGACTTTTAGAGCTAATAAATAAATTCATCAATTAGTAGAACACAAGATCAACACCCATAAATAAATAGCTTTTCTATTCTCCAACAGTGATTCTGCTGAGGAAAAAATAAGGAAAACCATTCCATTCAGAATAACCTTATGAATACACACATATATATACACACACACAAACACAAATACTTGGGAATTAATCTAACCAAGGAGGTGAAAGATTTCTACAATGAAAATTATATAACACTGAAAAAAGAAATTGAAGAAGAGTTTAGAACTTAGAAGAGGAAAGTTATCTCATATTGTTGGATACTCCAGAATTAATGTTCTAAAATGCCCATACTACCAAAAGCATTATAAAAGTTCAATGCAATCTCCATCATAATACCAGTGACACAGAAGGATTACAGAAATAGAAAACTAGCTTTTTTTTTCACATGAACTTTTTCTATAAAAATCAACCTATTGGTAACTTTTAAGTCCTGAAAGAAATTTTAAAAAGTTGTTTGCTAGACTGGGTATGGTAGCACATGGATTTAATCTCAGGGACTCAGGAGGCTGAGGGACTAGGAGACAAAGTTTGAGGCCAACCTAGGAAACTTAGGAAATGCCTGCTCAAAATTTAAAAAAAAAAAAAAAGGACTGTAACTCAGTGGTAAAGAGTAGTAAAGCACCTTGTGCTCAATCCCCAGTAAATAAATAAACAAACAAAATAAGAAATCAGTTTGCTTTGATTCCTTTGGGACATCTATAAGGAAGTTTATGTATCACCTAACCACATTTTTGAATTATGGAAGAGTTCTTAGCATTCTCTTCCTTTGTGCCTTCCCTCCCTCCTTCCTTCCCTCTCTCTTTCCTTTCTTTCTGCATACCTTCTTTTTTTCTACTTTAATCTCAATATTTATTGGATACATCTGTTTGGGAGAAGATGCCCTAGTTCCTGGAAGGGTTAATAACATGCAATATAGAAGCATGTATATCATTCAGCCTCTGTTCTGATTGATTTATTCTTGTATTTTATCAGTAGCCTAATTTTCTACCATTACTGATACTAAATACATTAATAAATGTTCTTAATAGGAATAGTCTCTTCCCTCCAAAGGTTTGTGCCATGTGGTTTTCTCAGGTATCTTCCATTTAAAAAAGAGATCCAGAGAATTAAGTATATCAATTAGTCCCTAAACAATTATTTGTAAATCCACTTGAGGAGCAAAGTAGTGTATACCTCTCAGGCTGTTTGTCTTGAGTCTACTAAGTTGTGATTCATATTTTCAGAGGCATGTTCTGAATTGTTATACTCAACATCACAAACTCCGACAGACAAGAAGGATTCCAAGATATGTCAGGTGTGGTCTCTGTTTTACAGACTATGTAATTATTTGAGAAGAAATTACATACAAAGGTAAATTAAAAAATAAAAAAAACTGCTATTAAGAAGGCTTCTTATCTGAAATAATATAAGATTGAATACATTTATAGCAACCTAAATTCCTCAATTAATTCATCTGAAAGATGGAGTTGGTATTACCAACTTCCATATTGGTTATGAATATTAAATAAAATGACTCATGAAAAGTTTTCAACATGGTGCATGCCCAGATGTAAGCACTAAGTGAAAGTTACCTGTTACTAGCTTGCTGCTGGCACCACCTCTACCATCACTACTACCTGCAAATGTAATTGAAGTGTACTTCCAAACAGAAGAGTGTCTTGCAGAGCTGAGGGAGCCAAGAAGAACTCAGTTATCCACTTTCACCTATGTGTGCTGGTTGTTTTCCATTCTAAATCAGTTGCACAATTCCAGTTTCAACCAAAACTTGAGTACTGCTAGGTGTCCTACAAATTTTGTAATCTTAACCAATGATTTCATGAGGTTAAAATGAAGGACCATGTCCAATAGCATTTTACTAAAACATCCACATACAAATTTTTATTTCCAAAAATTCCTACTTTTTACTCTACTTCAAATCATTCTTACTCTTTTTACTCCACACAATGTTGACATGGCGGGTTTTCCTCTCTTCCCTTATTCAGAACCATCATTTAGACTGAAACTTGAATATCACACTGAGTTTTCTGTGACTTTACAATCAGTTCTCCTTGATTAGAAGAACTTCTTTTATTGTTGACTGTGGTTTATCACAGTAGTATATCCAAATAGAAATGATGATATTTCCTCCATGATAATTCTCTAAGCAACAGGGATGTACAATTTTCTTCATGTCATTTTACCCAGTAGGAGAAATTTGAAAAACTATTAATCAATGGTGGCCAATGCCATGTTGGAGGTTTGAGCTGAACAAATGACATTAGATAGTTTATCTTTGATAAGATTAGCATAATTATGAAAGATAAAATTAGATTGTGATATTTCTTTACCCAAGGTGGAACTAATTCTGGGAAGAAGGAGTGATCCAGAGCTTTGCTGTGGGGTCAGACTGAAGCCAGTCTACCTGCAGGAGAAAATACATTCTTGTTGGATTTCTTTCCTCTGTCTTATTCTCCCTCACTATTTTTCTTCTGAGGTATCAAATTTAATAAATCACTGGAATAATCTCATCACATGCTTGGTTCTAGGAAACAAAGATGTAGAAGGGAATCAGGGGACTGCAAAGATGAAATGATTGAAGTTAGTCAGGGCTAATTCATGGTGGAGTTTGTCAGAGTCTTGTCATGGTTGTTGGGTTTTTGTTTGTTTGATCTTACTTTCATAGCTGTCCTTGACAGTCAGAAGAAAACATTTGGTAGGTTGACAGTATAAAATACAAGAAGATTGATTGTTTCAGAGGATGTCATTGAAATTACTGACCATGAGCTCTAGGGTGGGAAGGAATGTGTGAAATCCAAGGGCAGTATTGTTAGGTAAGAGGACTAAAATGAGATCAGAAATTGTCTCCTACATCGGTTGTCTTTGCATGTAGATTATCTGCAATTCCTTAAGATTTTACCTCCACTACTTCCATGTACCCCAGGAGCATAAAGGCATGCTTTGGGATATGATAATCTCAGTTGTCTCCCGCAAATTCATAAACCATTCCTTACCCCAGGAAAAATGATGATGCACTTTGTAGTTTGATATTGTAAGTAATTTGAAAATATTCAAGAGTTAAGTAGACCAAACACAGGAAAAATCAGTATCAGTTCTTCACTTTCTTTTTTTTTCATCTATTATATTAAAAACTGGATGACTGAACTAACATAATCCCTCCATTGTATTAGTTTCTTAAACATTCCAATGGATTCCTTCCAAAGCAAGTATAGTCCTCTTTATGGTTCTATCTTTGCCACACTCCTTACTTCCTCAGTCCAACACTTTGGGAAGAAAAAAATGGATCTGTTTTGATTGGCATTAATGTCACTATTTTTTTTTTTTTGGTCCAGATGAGGTCAGCATATCTCAATATCTATCCAAAGATAGTTAACTTCTGATTAAGAACATTTATCTTTGAAAGGGTGTTAGAAAAGGTTTCTGGAAACCAGGGTTTTATGCCCAGTTTTGTCACTAACTAGCTAATAGCTTGATCAACATGTCTACTGTTCAATATCTTCAGTTTTTTCATTTGATCAATAAATGTGTTCCTTCTGGGTTTTATCATTAGTTTATTGAATATTTATTAAAGGCTTGTTCTGTGTGAGCACTTGGGAGTAGAACTAGATCTTGGTTCTCTAGAAATTCACATCTAGAAAGCAAAACATTGAATTTTTAGAAGAGAACAGTTAAAGTATGATAAAGGGAAGCATAAATCTATTTTGGGTGATAAAGAAATGACAGAGAAAATAGCATTAGGAAAACTGTAAACTACTCATTACCTAAAGTTCTGAAAAACTGGAAATATATCTAAAGATGTAATTCAAACTGGACTCAGATTAACAATGGAGTGATGTCATTAAAGGCTAGATGAGATTATATAGTCCAGTGACATTACCAACAATTTTTGTTTATGACCATTAAATGTTAGTAGATTCATCTCCTAAGGACATCATCATGACTATTGAGGATGGCCATGCTGACCCAATGTACTTACTATAAGTAGAATACAGAGGTGTTCACTTGCTAATGAATTAAAGCTTTCATTTTGTATTTTTTGGTGGTTTACATAAAATTCACAGGTATGTATCATAAAACACAATTATAGTCTGTTTGTGTTTTTGGAAGAATATATTCTGTTTATTGCATTCAGGAAAACCTTCACTTTTACTCAAGGTCTGGGTCATATTGTTTTGGTAAAATATTATATAAAAAGCAAATCTTTTGCTAACATAGTAACAAGTAGAAACACAATAAAAAAATTGAATGTTTGGAGACAACACAAAAAGTTTTCTTTGACATATGGTCATACCTAGGATGTAAAAGACAGCTGCTTGGGATATAATGAAATACAAATCTGCGTCCTTCTATGTTATAGTAATAGGACATATTTTTCATTATGGTCTGTGTGTGTGTGTGTGTGTGTGTGTGTGTATGTGTTTTGCAAGTATTGGTGATTGAACCCAGGGCCTCATGCATGCTAGGCAGGTAGTCTATCACTGAGCTACATCCCCAAACCCTTTTATTTTATTTTGCTATAGGGCCTCACTAAGTTTCTGACGCTGGCCTTGAACCTGTGATCTTTCTGCCTCAGTCTCCCAATATTCTGGGTTTATAGGTGTGTGCTATCATATCTGGCTCAATTAGTGTGGTTGGGTGAATTTTGAAATTGCGTGACATTTTATGAAAATTCCAAACAAATGGAACTTCTTCAGAGCATCACCAGAAGCCTACTGCTTTTCATATCTTGAGGACAATGTGATATTTGGTAAGAATGAAAAGTAAAGTTAATTCACACCATACAGAGTAGAGTGAGGTATCCAAAGAGAGAAAAGAAAATGTCCTTGAGCTGTTTCTGAGCTAACTGGAGAAGACAAAATGGTAACATGACAAATACAGCATTCTTGGTACAGACTACAGATGCTAAAGTCAGGAAGACATCACTGGACTGGAACATTCTGGGGAGCATCAGGGAAGTTCAATACCTTAAGGACATCAGGGACCTTCCCTTGACTGGATAAAATGTGCAATATAACTATGCTTCCAGGATTGAAAAATAATAGCAAGAGTAAAGAAGGGCTTTGAATTCCAAACTAGATTTGACAATAGTTGTGGCCTCTTATTAATCCCTCACGTGTGCTAAGAGTAATGGTATTTTATTACCTGTTTCAGTTCCCATAACAGGCTTATTATAATTTCTTTTCAGATGGAATCACAGGCCCAGAAAGTGTTTCAGCTCAATTTTTCTAGATCTCAAAGCCAAGAAGTGATGAAGTTGGAATTTGATTCTGAATCTATCTGGTTATGATCTCTTCATTTTTTCATCCTATGGCTGCTCTTTGAAGATTATTAAGCAGAGTAGAGCTATGCTGCCTTGATAGTTGAGAAAGATTAGTTTTACAGTGGTGTGGACAGTGAATCAGAGGGGAAAAAAGACTAAGGACAGGATATCAAATGGCCCATTTTGCTTGTAATTCTATCTTTTCTGTTTGATTGTTTTTATAATTTCCAAGTTTCTGCTGGAATTACCTATCTAATCCTGCATGCAGTCTACCTTTTCCATTAAAGTCTTTAACATACCAATCATCATTAATTTCCCTGCTTCCTAAATACAACATCTGTGTCCTGTCTGAGTCTTGTTCTGAAGGTTGATGTCTCTTCAGACTGTATTTTCTTTCCTGTTTTTATGCCTTGTAATTTTTGATTGGATCTATATAGGGAAATAGAACCTGAGTCAAATAAAACTTTTTGTGGAATTCCCATTGAACTTCTTGGCAGTTGTGCTATGTTTGAATTTTATTACTGTGTGGGCACCCAAGGCCACAAATTCCTCTAGTGAACTTGTCCCATTTTGGCTTTTGATCCTCTCTTTGTGCAGCTCCACTAGATGTACCAGGGATGTGACAACACCTTGCCTGAGTATATGGATGAAATCTCCATCTTCAGAGTGTTCTTGGGCCTGAGTTATGGGGGTTCTGTCATCATAAGTGCTTCAGTACTTTGGTCAGCAGTAGAAGATTTTCCCCTTTACCCCCCTATTTCTTTCTCTGGTGGAATGGGTCTCCTATAGCCTTCCCAGTCTTTGCCCTAGAGCTACTTTCCTCTGGAGGTTAAGACATTTTTGTTCTCTTTGGTGAGGCAGGGAGATTGGGGCTGGCAATGTTTCCTTCTGCTAGCTAAGATGGAATTTTACCTTTGTACTTGGGGGATATCCTTTGCCCTAAGAATTGAGTCTTTTACTTCACAAGGGAGAAAGATATGGACAGATTTTACAATGACCGATTTTCACATCTTCCTGGTAGTATCATTAGGCTCTTTCTCCAAAATTTCCCCTATTTTTCTCATAAACATCTAGAGAAAAAGAATGGGAGCAGGACGCAGACTCCTGTGTGTGTATGATTCCTTAGGCCTTTAAACTGCTGGACAACTTATTATTAACCTCTGAAGATGCGTTAAACATTCATCTGCCTTCTCCTTCTCCTTCTTTTTCTCCTTCTTTATGGTGGCTTTCTTCTCCTCTGCCAAGTAAAATTATTGTACAGTACATCTCTTTTTTCCTTGGAGGGGTTGTAACTTTCTTGAGTTTAGTTCAAAAGTTGGAGCCAATTGTAAGCATGAGTCAAATCATGAAAGCCAAATCAGAAAGTTTCACCTTTCACAGAAAGAAGAGGCCCTGGAACTTGATAAAAGCTGTACCTGAGTCCTCTTGTTTTTCCTTATGTCCTTTATCCTACTTCTGACATGGTTCTTAGTTGATATTCAGCCTTGTTGATTTTCAGAATGGAGGATGCTTAAATTTGAGAAAACACATCAGCACATTCCAAACAGAAAAAAGAGTATGAAAAACCAGGAGGCATTAACGTTTCCAAATGGCCAGTTAGTGTAGTGGGAGGACTGCACATGTGTCAGGATGCATAAAGTGGAACTGGCAAACTGGACTGGAGATCACTGATAAAGGGACTTTTTAATTACTCTGGTAAAGAAACAAAAACACTCCATTTCAGGAGGGTTAAGAATATTCACATGGTGGTGAAACAAATCTCCAGAATCTTTTCATCTTGCAAAGCTGAAATGAAAACTCTGCCCATTAAACAGATCCTATTTCACAGGTATTATGGATTTGATGTTAGTGTCCTCTACAAATTCATATGTTGAAAGACTTACCAACAACACAAAGCTGTTAGGAGCGGGTCTTTTGGGAACTGATTTGGTCATGAGGGTTGAACTCCTGAATGGGATCAGTGCTTTCCTAAAAGATGTCCAAAGAGTGCTCTCTCCCCTCCATCACCTGAGGACACTGTGTCTGCGAACCAGGAGGAGGCCTCACCAGATGTAGAATCTGATAGTGCCTTGGTCTTGGACTTCCCAGATTCTGGAATCTTGTAAAATAAATGGTTATTGTTTATGCTATCAGCTTATTGCATTTTCACTACAGTAGACTAAACAGACTAAGGCAGCACGGCTGAATCAGTAAAGATTTGATCACACATACACACACACACACACACACACACACACACACGTAAAACAAGAGCAGCAGCAATGACTGCACAGCACAGAATGAGTAAGGTAAGGAGTTGGCTTTAACAGCATGACACAGCTCAAAGATAGCAAAATAATCCAACAGGGGCAGTTGAAGCTCATTCACATAGTTTGTAAAGACACTAATGTTTATGTTATGTATGTTGACTACAAAAATACTGATATGTGAGTTTGAGTTAGAATTTTGGAAGTGGGAATTCAGGAGCCAAGATGGATATGGAAATCATTTTTAATTGTTTCATCAATTTGCATTAAGATGCTAATCAATTGCCCTTTCTATATTTTATCTCAATTTAATAATTAATGGAATGTGTATAATCAATTGCCCTTTCTATATTTTTATCTCAGTTTAATTATTAATGGAATGTGTATAATCATAATAACATTCTTCAGTTTTTAACACACAAAACTCCAATGCTTTGATGTGTTGAAATCTGTTAGAAATTTTTGAAACTAAGGCATAATTATAAATGGCAATACTTCAAAACTATAAAGTATAAGCATTTGTTAGTGATATTATATTTATTCTAAATATGTTCAAAACAAGTATACCTATTTTAATGAATATTAAAACAACAGTATTTCTGGTTGCGTTACAAATATTTAGTTCCACCTGTAATTAACACTTTAGCGACTGTCATTGAATTTAGTATGTTAGGACTTCTCTAAGGGTTTCTCCCTACTTTGTGATATACTCAATGAGAGTTCAGTAGTGATCTAGTTTGATACTACCTGGAAAATGTAATAAAAAGATAAAAAGATCTATTTGCAATCCAGAAAACCTCTCCATGTGGGTAAAAGAAAAACAAAACATTTCTTCTTATTATTAAATAAGTTTTAAACCAAAATATGTGTGTTCCATGTAGTTCACCAAAGGATTTGCAAGAGTGGAGTGAGATCTCCCTATTTTACGTAGCCATGCCCGTACATCCTTTGCATGCATTATCTCAAGATAAACAAATAGTTCTGAGATAAGAGAATTTGACAGCACCATTTGTTCATTATAAATCTATTTGGCAATCAGAGTACCCATCTGTGTTAGTTAGTTGACTTTATCGAAGAGAAAATCAAGTTTTCATATCTCCATAATAGGAGGTAGTTGTGTAGTCTGGACAGAGGCTGCCAGCTGGCTCCCCAGGCTCGCAGGGGAGTTGGGAGGTAGGGTGCTTTCTTCCTTGTTGAGTACATTACAAAGAATGGTTCCGGGCCTTGATAAGACATTCCAAGGCTTTAAACCTAGCAAAAACTGTGTTTAGCTTTCAATAGGTTTTCATGCATTTGAGATGAGAAAGTTTTCTAAAGAAAATATTCTAGAGAAAGGGAGAGGGACTCTTCCTCTATTTTAATAGGGATAATTAATATCAATTTTATTATTTTTAAAATGTTATTTGTTCTTACAGCACCTCGAAGTTATGATTTTTGTTTTACAGCAAATTTTGTAGTAGTTGATAGTATTATACCGGAAAAAATCATCATTTTTTAGTGAAACATTAGTTACAAAATAGAACAGAAAACCTTATTCTGTCTCTGTGATTAAGAATGCTGATTTCAAAGCCATCTAACTGCTAGCGTAAATTGCTTCACAGTGGGGTTATTATCATTCAAGTGAAAAAAGTATATTTAAAGTAGAATGAAAAGATATTATTTCTGTGTTTGAAGACATTCTGACCTACAACTATCAACATTATCTACATTTGTGTCAAAATACATATTTTAAGATCAAGGGTAGCTCTAGCTCTTGGCAATGAAAGTTGAGGTTATTTGGATCAACCTTCCCACTGAAAACAATAAAAAATTGTTTTACAAGAATGTGTTTTTTAAATAATCATCATGTAAACCAATGAGGAATCAGGAAAACAGCAGGAAACTCCAATACTCAATATTTAAATAAAATCACACTAGCAGAGATATGAGCTCTAATCTTCCTTTATCTTGGGTACTTCCCAATGATATTCTCTTGGGCTTTGATTTGACAAGATTTCCCAAAGAGATGTGAAGGGCTAGGATATGACCAATTTGTAGTAATAGGATTCCTTTCTCCCCAATAAATATGGGACCTCAAAAGGTCACATTCTTTGAGTAGATTTAATCCTGTTCTGTTCTTCTATCACTCTGAATCTCTGCCGACATGGAAAGGGGAAATAAGGTAGTATTTCAGGGTGCTTTCTCTCCGGCTCAGGAGCACTGTTCTGTTAGCTCCCCCAAGTGTCTTAGAGCACGTGGGAGTGTATTCATCAATACATTCACATGGAAAAGGGATGCACTGTTTCCGCTGCCATACCCACAAAGTGACCACTATGTTAATTGGTTTCTTCTCTTCACCTATAACCAAACACGATTACATATTTGTATCACTCTCCCCTGTGTTAAACAAAAGGCTGAATACCCTCTATGCCATTCTGTTCCCTGTGTTCCTCCTTCATTATCTGTTTTAAAGAACTTTCTCTAGTTATACATTTCTCATTTTTTGCCAATTCCTAGCATTTCATCATGTTAATATACTATCATTTTAATTCATGCCCTATTGATGGTTTGTTCCCAGGATTTTTGTCATCATAAGAATCTTCAATTAAGCTACCTAGAAGATACAACAGATATTTCCTTAAAAGTAATCACAAGGCGGGCTGGAGCGGGGGCTCAGCTGTTACAGTGCTTGCCTGGCATGTGCAAGGACGTGGGTTCGAACCCCAGCACCATATACACAACAAAGTTTTGGAGCAATGAAAGTCACATGAAAAACTAAATAAAATGGATTCTCTTTCTCTATCACTCTCTCACTGTTTCTCTCTCATTAAAAAAAAAAGTAATTACAACATGTCAAGAAAATCTTGACTTAGGTAAGAAGAGACTTTATGAAAAAGGATATTACAGCGAGGAGAGAGACTAGTGCAATATGAGGAAAGAGATCATCACAATAAGGAGAAGGATTTAACCAAAGTTATAGAAGCATCTAGCGTTAGGCGGAAAAGGGATATTCAATTATAGAGACATATAAGCAAGATGAAAAGAACCAAGTAGGGGAAGAGGGGTAAGGGGTGTGGTTCAACATTTGAAGCTCCATCCTGAAGTTGCGAGCATCTACATTCCTGGACAGGTGGCGATGTGTCCGCATATAGGAACGTGTCCTTCACCATTAGAGATAGCTTTGCTTCATCTCTTCCTCTCTGGATGCCTGGTCGCAGAGCCCTGGTCTGGATCCTGATGTAGGAGGACAGCTTACCAGTATTTCCCCATTATGTATAATATTAGCTGTGCTGAGTTTTGGTAAATGCCCTCCGGCATGCTGAGGAAATCCCTTTCTATTTCTAATTTATTGAGTGCTTTTATTGAAAAGGGCTGGATTTCGTCAAATGCTTTTTCTGCATCTACTGAAATACACATGGTTTTGTCTGTTATTTTATTAATGTTGATGTAGTACAGTCGTTGATTTTTCAATATTAAGTGAACCTTGTGCTGCCGGCATAAGCCCCATCATGGTGTGCATCTCTTATATGCTGTTGGATTCAGTCTTCTAGGATTTAGGGATTTTTTTTGCAGTTAGATTAGCAAGTCATTTTGGACTGTAATGTTTTTTTTTTTCCTTGTAATGTTTTTGTCCAGATTTGGCATCAAGGGGATACTGGATTTATAAAATGAGTTAAAGTATTTGCTTCTCCTCTATTTTGTGGAAACATTCACGATGAATTAGTCTTAAATTTTTAGCTATTTGGTAGATGGTGAAGTTACTTGGACTGGGTTTCTATTTGTGAGTATTTTTTCTAAATTACTAAATCAATTTCTTTATTTTTATAAGTCTACATGGATTATCTATTTCTTTCAAGTCATTTTTTTTTTTAGAGAGAGGAACAGTGAGAGAGAAAGAATCAATTTTATTTCGTTTTCATTGCTTGGACACTTAGTTGCGTACATGGTGCTGGGATTTAAACCTCCATCCTTGCTCAAGCAAGGCAAGTGCTGTAACCATTGAGCCACCACTCCAGCCCCCAAGGTACTTTTGTAGTTTGTATTTTTCTAGGGAAATGTCCATTTCATCTAGATAGCCTATTTTTTGTATATACTTATTTATAGTATTCCAACATAACTCTTTTCATTTCCACAAAGTTGGTAGTTATGGCCTTTATTTTATTCTAATTCTAGTATTTTGAGTATAATGTTTTTTTCCCCTTTTTTAAGAGAGAGGGTCAGAGAGAGAGAGAGAGAAAGAGAGAAGGAGAATCAATTTTTATTGAGTTTTTCACATGGGTTCCGTTGTTCTGACAGTTAGCTGTGTACATGGGTGCTGGGGTTTGAACCTGTGTACTTGTGCATGCCGAGCAAACGCCATAACCACAGAGCCACTGCTCCAGCCTCTTGAACATTATCTTTTTGTAAAATTTAGTTTAAGTAAAGATTTGTTTTTTCTTCTTATTTTTCAAAGAACCAGCTTTGGGTTTTGTTGATTTCATTGCAATTTTATTATGTTTCACTAGATTCATTTCTAGCCTCTATTTCCTCCCCCCTGCTTATTTAATATATGGTCTCTGCTTAATTTTGCAATATTTTAAGGCAGAAGGCTAAGCTGTTGGTTTGAGATCTTTCTTCTACGTTTATTTACTTCTTGTGATGCCTGGGATTGAACCCAGGGCCTTGTACACACTGAGCACATGCTGTAGCACACAGTAGGGATTTAAAATTACAACATTTTCTTTAAACACTTCTTTGGTTGTTTTCATGACTTTTGGTATGTTGTAACCTCATTTTGATTTATCACAAAGTATTCTCTAATTTATCTTTTGATGTTTTCCTCAACATATTGGATATTTAGATATATGTGGTTTAGTTTTCACATATTCATGAGTTTTCTGATTGTTTTCTGTTTTCTAGCATCTCTATTGTGATTGCAGAACATGCATTTCTATAATGTTCATCCCTTTACATTTATCAAGGTTTGCTTTATAGCCTAGCATACGGTGAGTATTCCCAGTACACTTGAAACAAGTTATATTCTGCTCTTGTTGAAGCAGTCTACGTATCTGTTAGACCTAGTGGGTTTGTAGTGCTCCTGCTCCCTCTTCTTTGTTGATCTTCTGCCTGGTTATTCTAGCCTCTACTAAAAGTACAGAGAATTGAAGTCTGAAATTAAATTTTTTTTTTTTTTAAGAGAAAGGGACAGTGTGAGAGAGAGGGAGAGAGAGACAGAGACAATCAATTTTTATTTAGTTTTTCTTGTGGTCTTTGTTGCTCTGACACTTAGTTGTGTATGTGGTGCTGGGGTTTGAACTCATGGACTTGTGCATTCTGGGCAAGCACCGTAACTGCCAAGCCACCACTCCAGCCCCCTGAAATTACTTTAATTGATTTGTTTTTCCATTTCTTTCAGTTTTTCTTTCAGATATTATGGTATTCTGCTATTAGGTACATTTGTAATTTTTTATAAATGAATTTTCTTAATGTAAACTGTCCTTTTATCTCTAGGAATTTTTTTTTTGTTTAGTGTTAGTGTAGCAACTCTTTTTTGTTATTACTGTTTTCAAGATTCTCTCTTCCTCTCTCTCTCTTTATTACTTTATTGACTATAACAGCATATTGTTGGGTTTGTAACATTTGTAGAGGTAATGTGTATAACAACAAAACTATAATGGGTTAAAAAGATTGCAGCTATTTAATAGTCATTTTTCTATATCTTGCTTTCAGTAAGATAATAATTACTTATTAAGCTTCTGTCTTTCAAAGAAGCTAAGAGAATAAAGAAGAGTAAATTTATATTTATAATTTTTATAAGTTAGCCTTTTTATTTGCTATTTCTGGTTCTCTTCATGGGTTTTTGTGGTCCTAAGTTATCTTTTCTTCCACTAATATCCTTTGTTTCCTATGTTATGTGCTTCACAACATTTTAGACATATTGTTTATTGTTAAAAGAAGAAAGAAAAATATTTATACCATTTTTTATAGTTACAAGACTACCCTGGTCAGTACTGTTTTTATTCTTATTTTTTGTTGTTGTTGTTAAAGTAAATTTGAGCAATAGTGTGAATTCACTTCCTTTCAAGAAGAGTTCCTTTAGTGTTTCTTGTATTGTGGGTTCACTAGCAACAAATTTTCCTACTGTATTCATCTGGGAATATTTTTATTTTGCTGTCACTAATGAAGGATAGTTTTGCTGGATATAGGACTCTTGATTGCCAGGGTAGTTTTGCTGGGTATAAAATTCTTTGCCAGGGTGTTTTGTTGTTGTTGTTATTGTTTGGATTTGGAATATGTGTTCTCACTACCCTGGCCTCCCTTGCTTCTGATGATAAAACAGCTAGCTGTTGCTGTTATTGGGGTCCCTTATAGGTAGATGAGAATTCATTTGTTTTCTTCTGTTTTCAGGATTTTTTTTGTCTTTGGCTTTTAGTATTTTTGCTGAATTATGTCTTTTTATGGATCTCTGAATTTATTCCAATTCAAGTTTGTCAAACTCCTCAGTGTGTAGGGTCTAGTTTATCCGTGTGCTGGGAGGTTCAGCAACTATTCCTCTGAATGCTTTTCCTGATCCATTTCTGCTCTCTTTTCTTCCATCATTAATGCTTTGGTTGCTTCCTTGTGCCTACAGTTCTCTGAGATTCTGGTGATTTCCTTTCAGTATTTTTTTTCTTGCTCTTCAGAATGTATAGTTCATGTTAAGTTATCTTCATGTCTGCTATTCCTGTTCTGGTTCACACCTGCTGTTGAGCCTTGTAGTGGATTTTTCAATTCACCATTGCACTTTTTACTCTGGAATTTCTATTTGGTTCTTTTTTCATAATTTACCTCTATTGATATTCAGTATTTGATATAATATTATGCATCCTTTTACTTTTTAAATCATGATTTCCTGCAGCTCCTTGAAAGAATTTGTAATGGCAACTTTGAAGTTTTTGCCTGTTAATTCCAACCTCTGATAAATTTTACACGTCCTGTTCCCTATTTGTTGTGTGTTTATGTCTGTGTTTACTGTAAAGGATTTATACTTTCATGTCACATAATCTTTTGTTGCACTACTGTTAGTTCCTGTTTGCTTATTTGGTGACCAGCTGGATTATTGTAGTATTTTAGGAAAGTGACTTCCTCATTGCAGGGTAAAGTGTTTGGTGTTCCTCCCCAAGGGTTGCAGACTTGGTTACACTAATATTTTGTTGGTTTTCCTGAATAAGTATTTGTCATATGCTGTATGTTATTAAGATCATTTCCTGAGTTTTTTTTTTAAAGAGAGAGGGACAGTGAGAGAGAGAGAGAAAAAGAGAAACAACTTTATTTAGTTTTCCACATGGCTTTAGTTGCTCCAACATTTAGTTGTGTACGTGGTGCTGGGGTTTGAACCCAGGTCCTCGTGCTTGCCAGGCACGCACCAAAACCACTGAGGCATCGCTCCAGCCCATTTCTTGAGTTTTAACTTTTTAGAAAAATTTTTTTACCAGTTCACAGTGAAGCAATGAAGCATTAGAGCTCCTAATGCTATCATGCTACTATGTATTCTTGTAAGCTTATTTTTACATTTGAATCTTCATTCTGTATGGAGTCTTCCTTCATGAAGAAGGGAAATATGAATTCAATAGCATCTCCTTTGTACTCATCAGTTATCCTCTTTTACTGTGGGGAAAGGGGCAAATTCACTTTCATCCAAGTGATCTGAGACATCACTTCCATTAGATGCTAATTCTCATATATATTTGAATCTATTTCTGATTTTTTTTAATTTAATTTTTAGTGCATTATGGTTTTACATAATGATGAGTTTAGTTGTCACATATTCTAAATGCACACAATTCAGCAATACAATTTGTTCAACACCTCCCCCCACACATCCCTCTACCTCCCTCCTCCCGTCCCCTAATCCCTTGCCTTTCTTCTGGGTCCTATATTGTTCCTAAAAAACCCAAATACAGGGGCATAATTCTTATATCTATGAAGAATATATATAGTATATACAGTGACATTTGTAACTTATAACTGCTTGGAATGTACCTTGCTTTATCTTAGTTCCAACATTTGTCCTGATCCTCCCTATCACCCCTTGTTATTCTTCAAAATATTTGACTCAATGGGATTAAACATTTATGTTTTTGTATAGGTATGCAGCATAGCTTGTTCAAATATCTTATGAAATATTTTGCAACTGTATCACATAAATATTAACATTTTGCATTTTTGTTCTGTGGATCTAAAACATGAGTTTGTCTACTTTACTCCTGAGCCTGGGTTTAGGTCCAGCCTCCACAAATGATGGATACCATTCGGCCCTTGACTCTCTGTGTTTGGCTGACTTCACTCAGCATGATTTCTTCAAATGCCATTCATTTACCTTCAATAGATGCAATATCATTGTTTCTAATAGCTGAGTAGAACTCCGTTGTATATATATACCAGAGCTTTTGGATCCATTCATCCAGTGAGGGGCATCTGGGTTGGTTTCATAATTTAGCTATTGTAAATTGAGCTGCTATGAACATGGATATTGCTGTGTTGCTGTAATGTGCTGATTCTAAGTCCTCTGGGAAAATACCCAGAAGAGGGACAGCTGGATTTTTAAAAACCCTCCTTTAGATTTTGGTAACTCCAGTACCATGCCATCTATCTACATAGTTAGAGTCTTTATGTTTTAAGACCTGATTTGCTTAGTTTACTTGATCTTTATTCTTCATTTGAAAAAAAATACTGGGTATTTGCTTTTTACACAAAGAAGGTTTAGAATAAGGTTCACTATCAAAATAAAAACACATTACTATTTTTATTTGTTTTGAGTGAGATTTATAAAACACCTTGATGGGATTGAAATGGCTCTTAGCAAAAGAATCATATGGTTCTCATTTATTCAAGTGTTCTTTTGAGTTTTAATTGTGTTTTAAATTTTTCCT
>PVKS010004062.1:0-97114 GCA_004027875.1 Aplodontia rufa
CACACACACACACACACACACACACACTACTAAGCAGCAGCCATGGATAAAGTAGGATATGTAAGTATGTCAACATAAAAACTGAAGATTTTTGCATACCAAGATCTATTATGAATATTCAATAGTAAAGGTAAAAGTGGGGCAAAATATTTACTAATTTCTCTATCAATAACAAAAATGAAAGTAACTCAAGTGAAATACGGCAGGAATTCCAGAACTTTCTCAGTTCACAGTACCTTTAGCACCTCAATAATGTTTTCATGGAGCTCCTTCAGCCAAAGGAAATACCTAATAATTTCATTAAGTAGATATATCCAAACAACCCAATAAGTACTTATGCTCTTAGGTCTTAGTGGCTGTTTGAAAACAATGATGCACAAAAGTTGAAAGAATTTATGTGTATTACTTCATTCTTAAATAACCACAATACTTATTAATGGGATGTATGTACTTATTATATAATGCTCAACTGCCAAGCCTTGGAATCACTAGACTTCACTCTAATTCTCATTCCATGTTAATTTCTCATGGCAGTTGCTTTTACTTATTTATTTTTTACCACAGTAATTACCAAATACTCAGTTTTGCAAATACATACTATTATCAAGAGGAATGTAGTATAAGCTAATGTTAACTCTAAATTACTTCAAACTAGTAGTTCACATGATGTCTGACAGATGGCAAGTATCACCGTGCTTTTCCTCAAACTTTAAAATATCTCATGCCTTGGCACACTCTTTGGGAAATGCAAATATTTAGCAAATAAAATAAACAAACAATTCTCAGATGAAATACAAATAGCCAATAAACATGGGAAATGTTTAATTTCATTATTGCTTAAAGAAGCACAATAAAGCAATTATTTTTAAACTTATGAACGTGGCACAGTATTTTTTTAAAGGGCAAGGCCCAATTAATATCTGGATAAGAAAATAAATACTCTCATTCATCATTGGTGGGAATATGGATTACCATTACCTCTTTGAGGATAACCAGCAGAGCTATGTTGCTGAATACACAATGTATGCCTCATGGTACTGGGCAAAGCAGCAACCCAGTAGTCTGGCAACTGCTATTAGAATGGAAAATGTGTACTTTCTTCAATCTTGCAATATTCACTTCTAGAGTTTATTTTGCAGACATACTTTCTGGTGTGGGCTAAGATACAGATGTTCAAGGATGATTTTTAGCAGCACTGACTGTAACAGAAAATTTTAAAAACAACCAACACAGAACCAGATAAAAAAATATGGGATATTCCTAAAATTATTGTATCATAGACAGCCAAACTATACAACCATTAAAAATAAGTGTTGTAAGCCAGGCATAGTGGTGAATGCCTGTAATTCACATAGTGGCTTGGGATGCGGAGACAGGAGGATTGGAAGTTCAAAGCCAGCCTCAGCAACTTAGCAAGATCCATTCAAAAAGGGTTGCGGATGTGGCTCAGTGGTTTAGCACCTCTGGGTTCAATCCCTAGTACCAAAAAAAAAAAAAAAGCGTCGTAGATTTTATATATATATATATATATATATAATAAACTGAACTAGAAATATCCAAGTCACACTTTTTTCTTTCTTGTTTTTTTTTTTGTCTTGTGCTGGGCTGGGGATTGAACCCAGGTTGTTTTACCACTGAGCCACATCCACAGCCCTTTTTATTACTTTGAAATAACAAATGATTATGAGATGGGGTCTCACTAAGGTTCAAGACTGACCTCAAATTTGTGACCCTCCTGTCTTAGCCTCCTAAGTTGCTGGCACCACCACACCAGCCCCAAAGTCATATTTTTAAGTGAAAAGGGAGGCTGTAAAGACACTATGATCTGTTTTTACTGGTGTCAAATCATTAATAGTAGGGTGGGATTCTCACACTCAATGTTACATATTTTTGTAATTTAGAAAGCTTTATAGTAAGAATGTATTATTTTTGAAATTTTTCATTTGAAATAATTATAGACTCATTTTATTTGCAAAAACAGTAGTCAGTGTATCTTAACCTAACAGTGGTACCTTATATAATTTTTTATCAAAACTAGAAAATGGATGTAGAAGCATTATCATTAGCTAGGTTTTATATCTTATTCAATTTTCACAATTTTTTAACAAGCATTGTGACAGGGGCGGGGAGTAATTTTATCCAGTGAATGGATTTGTGTAAGCTCCACCACAATCAAGATACAGAGTGATCCTATAGCCACAAAGGAAGAGTATATTACTTTTGGAACCAGAAACAATAAATCATAGACTGAACATCCACAAATTAATTATTGGGACAAGTGGCTGTGTGGTATTTTTCACCAAGATATGGTGAATAGGAACTTTTCAAGGCATCAGTACAAGAAAGATCTCATGACAATGCCAAGGCATTCCCTGTGTCCTCTCTTCTTGGCATTTCAGAAGAGCAGGTCAGAGGAGAAGCCCACTGAGGAGAGAAAGGGCATCCATGGCACGGACAGGTAGCAGCAGTTTTGAGAGTTGCGGTAAGATTTCCACAGTTGTCTCTTCAGCAAACAAGGCTAGGACATGTAAAACTATTATACTAATTTGCAATTTCTAGATTTTGTAAAGAGCTCTAATTACAGAAAACAGCTGGGTGTTCAGTATCTGGTATTCAGGCTGGTAATGCATATTATCTGACCTGCGCAGCTAAGGGCTTTTGGGCAAATACATTTCAAAGAACTCACCTAACAGCCCTGCAAACCTGGGCCTGGGCCACGTTCAGCCTGGGCTCTGCTGGCTGCTGGCTTCCTGCGCACTGTGGTAGTGGACAGACTCCTGTTTTTGACAAATGAGGATGGAATTTTTTTTTTTACTCTTTCATTTGCAGCTTATTTCAAAGGTCATCAAAGTAAACAAAAGGAAAAGACTGTGAATCTTTAAAAGTCAAAAAGTGACAACTGTTTATAAAGTGTTTATATTTTCAAATGGAGGAAGGAAAAAATGGTCCCTCTAAGCCCCTAGGGAGAGGGATTGGGTGTCTGCCCCTCCCCCGCCCATAGTTTGTTTGTTCATTTGCCACTCAACACCTCCAGCAGTGAGGACCAGGAACATCTGCTGCATCCATTTTGTGTGGAATTATAAAAGTCAACTGGAAATCTGGCATTTGTAGAATAAACCTGGCTGTGTCGAAAGCAAAGGCCTCCTGTAGCCCTTTTATTGATAACTGTGCCTCCCACAGTTCTGCTGAATTTGTGTGACATCCCAAATCATACAATAGGTTGCAGTAACGTCTTTCCAAATCCTGAGCCCAGCCTCCTACAGCGTATCACAGTTCAGAGAGTGGTGATTCTATGAGATTTAAATGAAGCAAAGGGCAGTGAAATCAATCCTCAAGAGCCTCCTTTGATCCCTGAGAGTGATCAAAAACTCTTGACTTGAGGGTTCTAGCTGAGCTCACAATGAACTATGCACAGTCATCATTAATGAGCTTCTAACTGGATTTTTGATCTGTCACTAGGCATACTGCATAATAATGAACCCTACATGGTTTTTAAAAAATCACCTAAAAGATGCCTTTTACATTGGCATGCTGAGCAAATTAACCGAAGCACAATTCCCAGTCTATTATAAAGACTTCATATCATTTCTACTCATCCATTAAGGTTTAGCTCTCCAACTTCCTCTGCAAGTTCTCCCTGATGTTTCCAGGTCATGGCAATCTTTCCATCCTCTCATCTCACAGTATTTATTATCTGAACCACTCATTTGGCACCTAAGAAATGTTGTCTTGATTGCTATTTATCTTTTTATGTAAACCATGCTGTTTTATCTCCTACAGAGCCTTGCTGGAATGCAAAAGTTTGTTGATTTGATTTTAAATTTAAGGCAATTACCTTGTGGGCTAAGATAAACAATACTTGCAAGGCAATAGTTAACTCTATAGTGAAAGTAAACAGCATGACTGCTTGCACATGGTTTGGTGGACAAGGTAAGATGACCAATGAATGCAAGTCTTAAGACTGGAATATGCTTGTGATGGGCCGTCTGCCTGTTACTCCTTGCCTACTGACAGGCCATGTGATTTTTGTGAATTTATCATCCCCTAAACTCATTTTGAGGAAACTCATAGTCTTCCCTCTAAATCTCCTTCAGCTCAAACACAAATGCCTCTATGAAACTATTCATCCTGGAGCTAAGTTATTTGTTGAATGAACAATAGAATGAAATAGGACTTATGAAGTCACTACCCACCCACCAAGCTATAAACCTTTTTGACCTTTCCCCTTTCACTATATTGCTGGAAGCCTAAGAGCATCAGGTTTGGAAGAGTGCAAAGTTATTATGTATTTTCCCTATAAACAAGCCCTCCCAGGCAACCATAGGGACTGATGGTTGTGTGACAAGAAGACATTCCTCTTGGTTTCTACCAGACTTTTTTTTTTTTTCCCTGAAAGGGACATGCGAGAGAGAAAAAGAGAGAATTAACTTTATTTAGTTTTTCATGTGGCTTTCATTGCTCTGACACTTTGTTGTGTACGTGGTGCTGGGGTTTGAACCTGCATCCTCGCACATGCCAAGCAAGCCTGTAATCACTGAGCCACCACTCCAGCCCCTCTACTGGACGCTTACTGATAAAACTTTAGTCTTTAAGTTAGTAACTTTATCCCTGGAGATATCTGGCAATGTCTAAAGCATTTCTGGAGGTTACAACTGAAAGAGGGTCTATCAGCAACGAATGGGTAGGGGCCAGAGATACTGCTCAACCTTCTACAAGGCACAATACAACTTTTCACAACAAAGAATTATCCTGCCCAAACTGTCAGGAGTGCTGAGGTGAGGTGCCAGAGCGATTGTCAGATCACAGCTTTGTAGTCAAGGGTAGGCTAGTGACCTTAGAAAACTACTTCACCTCTCTGAGCCTTCATTTCCTCCCCTATAAAATGAAGCTAATAAGGCAATTCATTTAACAAGGGGGTTATGAAGTCTAAAACATAACCAATCAATGTGAAAAGTGTGTTGTAATTACTCTCTAACAAATTCTTCTTCTGCATTAATGGATGGTGTGTCCCACGTACGGTTTTAACTTTGCTGGGAAATGGATGGCCTCTCCCAGTGTTGGTACAGAAAGGACAGCCCTGGGGTTGCTTTTTAGAAGCTTTCCTACGCCTCTGTGCTGCCTGCTCTTCTTGTTTTCTTTGTTTTGCCTTTTTGGGGGCATGTGGTTTTACTTGGCCAGTAGACTTCTGCCCTTTATAGTATTGTTCCTTAGTAGTCTCTGATGATTCTTCCAGAAACGATGCTTTTTAGCTAAGTTCTTACAACACCTCCTAGCAATGATAAGTATATGGCAAAGACAAATAATGATTATCCCTCAGGTGCTTTAAGAAGTAAAATCTTGGGACTGGAGAGGTGGTTCAGAGGTTGGAGCACTTGCCTGGCATGTGCAAGGGCCTGGGTTCAAACCCTAGCACCACATACACAACTAAGTGTCTGAGAAACAGGGACAAGTTGGAAAAATAAATAAAATCGATTCTCTCTTAATTAAAAAAAATTAAAATTAAAAAAAAAAAGAAATATAGTCCTTGTTAGCAAGTTTGGCTTTTCTTGTTTTATAGCCAAATTTTTGCCATTTGTGGTTTTCATCTAAGAGTAAGTTGTGCCATTGGATGTCTCAAAAGAATAATGTGACCCTTAAAGGTATTAGCTCCATTAGTTATGACCTCAAGAGGTTTACTCTCCCAACTGCACATGCTCTGTAAATTCACATCTTCAGAAGTATGATTTTGAACTCCTTCATGCTGCCTTAGAAGAGGCAGGCTCTTTAAAATAGGTGAAGTAATGTAAGCACATTCTTGTTTTCCTAAGTATTTCCCAAGTGGCCCAATCAGGTAACACTTTAATAAACGCTTCAGTGTCCACTTAGGTCATTTCCTGGGAGAATCTGGCCAGTTTGTTTTTATTTTACTCAAAAGAAGGCAAATATCTTTCCAAGGTATGTTAGTCTCAAGGAATGGATATCTAGATATTTATATAGTGAATTTAGGCTTCTGATCATACACTGTAGTCTTATTTTTAAGGTGCATGAATATGTGTGCACGTATCATGTCTCCAAAAAAGGAGGAATCCTGGTTATAATGAAAAAGCTATTCACTCAGAAACCCCTGAAAAGTCAGGGGGGAGGGGTGGGAGGCAGAGAGAGAGAAATAGATTTCTAACCTGATCCGAATCCGGAGGGATGTGTTCAAGTTTGGTGGTCAGTGAGTTAGTTTATCTTTGGGGAAAGGAATGTAAAGCAGCTGAGCATTATGAGGAAGTGAGCAAGATGCTCACAATAAGGGAAAGAATCTTGGCCTAAGTTTGTGGACAGGGGCATTTACCCTTATGGAGGTAACAGTCTCTGAGGACGGTGGTCTTTATCATGAGGATTCATTTTCTTCATAGTTAAGTAAGATTTTACTGTAATATGACAGACTTAAAGGCTCAGCAGAGCTATTAACACTGACTTCTTGAGCTAGCGATATAGCTCAGTAGAAGAGTGTTTCCTTAGCATATGCAAGGCCCTGGGTTCAATCCCCAATTCCACAAAAACAAACAAAAAACAAACAACAACAACAAAAATTCCCAAACCCTAACTTCTCTGAATTCAACTCTAAAGCAGAGTTTTCATTCTCAGCACTACTGACATTTGAGGCTGGATGATTCTTTGCCATGGGTATTGTCCCATTTATTACAGGATATTTACCACGCCACGCCACCACCACCACCCCCGCCCAGCTTCTATCCACTGTTGTGCTGAGACTCAACCCCAGAAGGCCAAGCAATAATATCTCCAGACACTACCAGTGTTCCCTGTGAGAACCGCTGCACTAAGCACTCTAGCCTGTATGCATCCATATATCATATCCACTTGGTATGGTGGCATTTAGTAAGTCCAAATCCCTATGAAGCTCCTGACACACGCATTCACTTTGCAAGTAATTGTTGACATTTGCCTGTGTGCCTTCCAAGCAGAATGGAGAACAAGTGTTGAAGTCCTGGAGCAAGAAAAGGCCCGGATATTAGAAGAAGGTCCATGTGATTAGGGCTGAATAAAAGGAGAAAAGCAGCAAGGGCTGAGACTAGAGACACGGCCTGGATAGGTCCTTCTGGTGCTTATAAACTATTGTAAGAATGATTATTTTAAGTGTGATGGTAAATGACTAAAGGGTTTTATGCAAGGAATTAAGTTAATCTCACCTGTTTCAAAAAGGTTCCTCTGTCCTATACAGAAAATAGGTTGAAGGGGGAAAGAATAAGCAGAGAGGTCAGATGCAAGGCAAATGCAACTGTCCAAGCAAAAGGTGAGGATGGCTTAGAAAAGAATCACGGTGTAGAGGTTGAAAGGAGAAATACATGCTAAAAGGGACAGATCAAAATGTGATCCCCAGATTTCCTCTTGAGAGGCTAGGTGAACAGGAGTGCTGTTTACTGAAAACCAAAAGATAGTGAAGGGCCAGGTTTTGTGGCTGGGCCAGGGTGGAATTAAATGGAAATTTTTTATATTTGCTCAGGATAGATACTGCCTCCTGGCCTAATGGATGTGTAAGGAAGATAATCTCTACTTCTATGAATTTATGATTTATTTATACAAGTGTAATAGAGCCACACTGTACATGGGAGTAGGGTCTATAGCCAGTGACCAAAGCGAATGTTACATAAAGTAAAAATTACTACTGAATTGTATTCAGCACAGTCAGAGACACCGATGAGGCAGTACAGTTACAACCTCCATCCCACTGTTAACTCTGGTGCACATACTCACTGAGAGAGAAGGAAATATTTAAACTGTTAATAGTTTTTCTCCTTTTATTTCTTAATTTGGTGCAGACTAAGCTCATTAAATGGGTTCTATGCAATTCCCACAAATGCAAAATGAAATTATTTTCACTTAAAAAGTAAATACCAGCAAACAAAAATAACTCTACCAAACTGTACACAGACACCTAGGAGGTTTAAGTCATTGAAAGTTCTAAGGAAAATGAGTCTGTCTTTCCAATCTGCAAATCCTTCCCCAGATCTTCAAACAATTTAAATAGAAAACATAGGTTTAATTGTTTCAATAAGACTGAGATATGAAGGTGGAATAGAGAGGTGGTAATATCCACAATACAGTGGGACAGTACAATTAGGAAAGCAAAAATTTATATATAATACTTCCTAATATTGAAAGGAATTGAGGTCAAGAAGCAAACCACCAAAGCTTCCAATGAAGTTACCATTTAAGTGAAACAGGAAATTAAGATTCTCTACGTTTCTACAGGCAACAGTATGATGATTCCTAAAAACATTCAAAATAGAATTGCCACATGATCTAGCAGTACAATTTCTGGGTATATATCCAGATGAACTGAAAACAGGGTCTTGAAGAGAGAGCTGTACACCCATGTTCATAGCAGCAGTTTTCACAAGAGTCAAAACAGAAGCAACTTATCTCCAATGGCAGATGTGATGAATGAGATGTGATACATATGTACAAAGGAATATTATTCATCCTGAGAGAGACAATTCCAACACATGCTACAACATAGATGTACTTTAAGAATATTATGTAAAGTGAAGCAAGCTAGTCACAAAAAGACAAACACTTATGATTTCATTTATAAAAGGTATTCAAGAGCAGTCCAGCTCACAGGCACAGAAGGTAGAATAGAGGGTGTCAGCAGCTCAGGGCAGGGAGAAATAGGGAGTTATTTAATGGGTATAGAGTTTCAGTTCTGCAAGATGAAAAAGTTCTGGAGATTGGCTGCATAATAGAATCAAAATAGTTAATACTCCTGAACTGTGCACTTAAAAATGGCTAAGATGGCAAATTTTATGCTATATGTACTTTATCACAATTAAACATTTAGAAAATTTTAAAAATATTCCCTACATTCAAGTCAGTGCTATTCAATATTATAATATGATATTCAGCATTATTTCTGGGATTTACTCTGGATTCTATTTATAGAATTCCTCATCTATTAAAAAGCCTGCAGATGAACTACACATTTACTTTAGATTAACCAACTGATACTGTGTGCCTGCATTAAAAGGCTCTTAGAACCCCATTTTGACTCCTTTTAATCTCTTGCCAAGGAGAGAGAAAGGGAGAGAGAGATGAGTTGGGAGGGAGAAGGTGAGGGAGGGATAAGAGGACACCAAGCATCAGGTGCTGACTACAAAGAGCACTGTTCATCACAAGAGGCAAGCAGGAACTATGCAGTAACCACAGGGGGGAACAGTTCTCAAGTGACAATAAGACACCAGAATGTCTGCATGAAGAGCAAAGGTTTGCTCCATATGCCCACTGTTTTCTCAGTCCTGCTACTACTATATTGGGTGGGGGGAAGAGGGGTACCTCAGAGATCTTAGGAAAAGTAAAAAAAAAAAAAAAAAAAAAAGGCCTTCATTGCAGGCTTTAAAACAGTATTATGTTTACAAGATGCGGTGGCGACTAGTGTCACCTGTAAGTCATCTTAAAGAGATACAAAAGTTCATTCTCATATCACACACTTGTGCTGAACCATCATCTTTACTTGCCATGCAATATCTGCCTTCTCAACATTTTCACCCCCTTGCCTCCATCATCCCCACTCCACACCACTTGTTTACAACAGCTGATAATTTTTTTCCATTTGCTTATGTTGAAGTCTGCTCAAAATTTTACAGCCAAACTCATCACCACAACTTAATATCAAGGTGGTTTTTCTGTTCTTCTCCATCCTCCCAATATTTATTCAACCTAACACCACAGGTCAGAAAACCTCCAGGGTCCAATCCTCTTACTTTCTTCTCTAGTTCAATGCCTACAGCAGCAAAGGTGCATCTTGAAAAGCCGCTAGGTACCCAGCTATTAAATGGAAATAGTATCTTCATCCTTTTTCTGTCTCTCAAGATGAAGATGTCATAAGTTCAAGAGTTTATGTGCACTGCTGGCCTCCATGATCCTCAGAAGAGGTGTTGTAAACAATTATTGCTTACAACAATAACTGTTATCTCTGGCCTTATTTCCCACAACTCTTACTTCATGCCCCTCGATCTTGACCACCACATATTGCAAACTGTTCAATCAGTCTCCTGTTTCCTCCAGCCCTGCCTATGGAGAGTCTTGCCAGCTGCCCTTTAAACTTGGAAGACTCTCCCCTTTGCATTGCCAAGCTAATACCAGGAACTATTTCAAAAGCTTCCTCCTTACTCATGTCTCCCTGCCTGTTCTCCACATGAATGACCAGCAGCACACCCCTCCTTAGAGCAGAATAGGTTTGGGGTAAAAAACAAGTGATGAAATGAAATCCAGAATACTTTTTGTCCATGAAATTGCTGGAGCTTAGGGGCTGGAGTAGTGGCTCAGTGGTTACGTGCTTGCCTGGCATGTGCAACTACGCAAGTTCAAACCCCAGCACCATGTACACAATTAAGTGTACGAGCAACAAAGGCCACATGAAAAACTAAATAAAATTGATACTCTCTCCCTTTCTCCCTCTCTCTCTCACTGTCCCTCTATCTGAAAGCAAGCAAGCAAGCAAGCAAGCAAGCAAGCAAGAAAGAAAGAAAGAAAGAAAGAAACAAAGAAAGAAAGAAAGAAAGAAACAAAGAAAGAAAGAAAGAAAGAAAGAAAGAAAGAAAGAAAGAAAGAAATTAACTGTTGGAGTTTAGGAATGTCAGGATTTTCTTATCACTTTTAACCTCCAAGGAAACTTTCCTGCTGATATGTAATACCCATCACTTGGGGGATAAATCTGTTATTCCTTAGACTTGACACAAGAATCATTTTGCACACCGAGTCCCTCTCTTCCACCCAACTTGCCTGGTCACAAGAATCACCTATGTTGCTCATGAACAAGGCAGATTCTGGGGTCCAAACTCAGACAGGCACAATTGAAATTGCCAGGAAAGAACCTTGGGAATCTGTATTTTATTTTTATTTATTTATTTATTTTTTATTAGATGAATATGGAGTTACAATTGAGGGGGAAACATTGTCAAACAATCAAGAACAAATAAATGTATACTTAGTTATCCAAGGCTAATGCCATGTCATGGATGCCCCGCTTGGGTTCCCCATGTTGCTGTTTCCCCCCAAGAACCCCCGAGTTAAATGGATATCTCGTGGAGGTCAGAGATCTCCTTCTGAGATGGGGAATCTGTATTTTAAATAGTGCCCCAGGTAACTCTTGTAACAGGGAAGTATGGGCAACACTGATTGCCTATCAAATCTTCATTTTTTTTTTTCAGTGTCCTAAAAACCAGAGGCTTGGATCATTAGGCCACAAAGATCCTGCCTACTCCAGTCATGCTGAGAATGGAATTACAATGAATTTGGACTTGCAACTGTAAAGTCTAATTTCTTTTTATTTTAGGTCCGTTGGTTATGTCTCTTCAGTCAAGCTTTAGGTTCTAGTGATGAATTTATGCTGTTTTACATCCATCCAGTGCCTAAATAGAACAGTACTGACCATTTACTTGGAACTCAATTAAAATCTTAACTACCAATTGCACTGGGGATTGAACCCAGGGGCAATTAACCACTGAGTTTACTGAGTTACATCCCTAGCCTTTTTTACTTTGAGATAGGGTCTTGCTAAGTTGCTTAGGGTCTCACTAAGTTGCTGAGACTGGCTTTGAAATTGCAATCCTCTTGCTTCAGCCTCCCAAGTTGCTGGGATTATAGGAGGATACCACCATGCCTGGTGTACTAACCAACTTTAAAGAAAAAAAAATCCCAAAACTCCATTTCTTTTATTTTCTCTTTCTTTCCTTCCCACTGTCCCTCTTTCTTTCTTGTAGTGCTGGAGATAGAACTCCAGATCTTGCACATGCTAGGCAAGAGGTCTACCACTGAGGCACATTACAAGCCCTAGACTCCATATCTTAAGGTCTGAGTAGCATTGAATTCTTTCCTTACCATCAATTAATAAGGAGAATGATAATAAAAACTTAGGATTTATATCTTGGCCTGAAAGAATGAGACAATTATTCAGCAATCTGGCCAGACTTCTAGAAGTTACTGCTTTACTTGGTTTGACTACCTTGATTTCTCTCTCTTTTTCCCTGTAGATTTCTCTCTCTTTTTTTTTTTTTTAAAGAGAGAGGGACAGTGAGAGAGACAAAGAGAGAGAGAAACAACTCTATTCAGTCTTTCACATGGCCTTAGTTGCTCCAACACTCAGTTGTGTACGTGGTGCTGGGGTTTGAACCCGGGTCCTCGTGCTTGCTAGGTAAGCACCAAAACCGCTGAGCCACCACTACAGCCCCTGTAGATTTCTCTTAACAAGAGTCAACTTCCTTTCGTCCCTTGTGGATTACTGCTTTGACCCTGTGCTTTTTCTACCATCAAGCTCTGGAAATCTCAGTTAGTAGTTTGCATTTAATTGTGCTTTCAGGCAAGGACACACTGGAACACCTCTCAGAAATGGACAGAAGTTTCATGTGGAACACTGCAAATGTTCAAGAATGCTTGTTTGAAAGTATATTTATTGAAAACATGAAGACTGAAATAACTAGAATAATATCTAGAAATAACATCAATGAATTAAATCAAATAAAAAGGAATGCAAAAATGTAAAAGATCACCCTTATCTAATATCTAAAAAAAAAAGTTAAACAAATGACAGAAGGCAATTTATTAAAAAAATACTGAAAACAAATGTTTCAATGGGGGTATATCACAGCTATGTTCAACATTACATCTTTCAAAAGAATAAAACCATTCTCTGCTGAATAAAAAGCTTCAAATGTAAATAATGACTAGCCCATATGATGATATGCATCCCTGAAACCCAGCAGATTGCAAAATCAATGCACAAACGGGGCTATTTATAAACTCTACTTCCCATCAAGCTCAGCACGATGTCAACTAACAATAACAAGTTAATGTTTTCCAGTAATCTTCAACATGCCACTTAATTGCCAGCACTCTGGCCAAGGTAAACTCAACAGCAACAAAAGAGCTAACATCTCCATCAAAGAACAAGATTAAGGAACACTACATTTCTGCTTTGAAGTGAATGCTGAAAAACGTGCCCACAACACATTCTTTTTCAGCTCTGTACTTTTAATTGTGCAAAATATTCTATGTAGTGATTTTAAGGTATATTTTGAAAATATTCCTTTATTTTTAATTCATGATAAGCTTCAATCCTTGAGGAACTTTTTAGATAAAGAACAACCTCTTCAAAGCTATTATAAAGAATGTAATCTCCCAAATTATCAAACACAATTCCTAAACCTGACCATCATTCCTAATGTTTTTTTTAAACTGAAATAGAATTTAAAGTGCCAAATCTTAAATGTACAGCTTGATGAGTTTTAATACTAATGAGGCTTATAATAAATCAATAAACAAATAATCTGATTACATAAGATTATTATATCATGTTTATTTAAAAAGTACATTTAACATTCCTTTAAATTGTGGCTAAATAATAAGAATTCCCATAGTGACCTAAAATATTAACAGTAGTTCCTCATTGTTCAAAAAAAGAAACAGCAGTGCTCACTCTTTGTAGGGAGAGAGGAATGAATCTGCCTGTTTATATTTAAAAATATTCCAAAAAACAAAGTGTTGTTATAAAAATGAAAAAATAAATTTAAAAAGACCCCTGAGAACCTTCTATAAAGGGATTTTCAAACTCTTTTTGATTCCTTTATTAATACATTCCTGAATATATCAATTCCTTGGCAAAGAAAATAAATTAAATCTTCAGTTTCTCCAACTAAACTGTTTTACTGTCTATGGACCTAATTACTTCCGTCTGTTTGCCAAACCTCCACACACAATTTGGCCACTTAATTGCTAAAAGGGTCTGCTATCATTTTCCTTGTCTGGTGTGCTAAGAAATCACTTGTCATTTTGTAGCTATGTTTATGTGCTAACTTTTCCCATTGTTTAAATGCATAGCGCCCCTCCCACATACACACACAAACCAGTGAAAGATTATAAAACCCAGACCCAACATACAGAAATTTTCCTGGATTTCTGTCTGATGTGTTGAGATAATGCCAAAGGGTTGGATTTTTGTCACCACTCATCCAAACACATTCTCCCATCTTTTGGCTGCCTGTTGTCACCTCCTTACAATATAAACTTCCCTGGTAGGCTACAATGACTTTATGCTTAGCTAAACAAATGTATCCGTCAGTGGTAAACATCTAAGAAAGGGCAATACTTCCTGGATACAACAAAGTAACAGAGAAAAAACAAATCTGAATGCATGAGAAATCTAACAAAATAAAAACCCATTAAATCTATTTAAACAAAAATCAGTTTTAAAGAGCTGCTAATTTATTACTCTATTATGGTTCCTAACAAACTAAAATGAGGGGCTACAGGTGTAGCTCAGTGGCAGAACATGTGCTTAGCATATTGGGGGCCCTAGGTTCAATCCCCAGCACCAAAACAAACAGACAAAACACACAAAAAAATCTCAAATGCCTATTACATAGTGTTTTTGTTTGGAACCTAAAGACATTCAGAAAATTCATTTACAATGAGTAGCATGGATGAAGGTAAATTTTTAAGAAGTCCCAGTATGTGAATCACAACAATAAAACAAAATTCTAAAACAACGAAATTCAAATAAATGATTTCTTCTTTAATCTAGAAAAATCTTTTTTTTTTTTTTTCAAGAGAGAGAGGGACAGTGAGCAAGAGAAAGAGAGAGGGACAGTGAGCAAGAGAAAAAGAGAATCAATTTTATTTAGTTTTTCATCTGGTTTTCATTGCTCGAACACTTCATTGCGTACGTGGTGCTGGGGTTCAAACTTGCATCCTCGCACATGCCAGGCAAGCGCCATAATGGCTGAGCCATCACTCCAACCCCAAATGTCACTCTTTTTAATGGGTGATGTAAGAACTGAAAAGTCCATTAAACCTGGAGTCTTAAGGTCAGGAGTTTTTACCCATGGAGAACTTGGATTGCATGGTGTGAAGGTCCCCAAAGTTCTACTAAGTCAACAGCCAACAGAGGGGTCTCTACTACTTGAGTTCTCCTGTTCTGCTTTGCCACATTCCTGTTCCAGGTCACCAAAAAGGGAACAGGCCATCCAAACTGTATTTCAAAGTGGTAGAGAGTTCAACCACCAATGGAACAGAAGTAGAGCACTAGTTTAATAAGTTCTTAAATTTTTATCCTTTATTTTATCCTAGACACACAATGTCTAATACTACCAACAGAAAAGCAGAGGAAAAGAATACTATCATATGCTTGAATTACTCAAAACCAGCATTATTCTAATTCATTCATTCAAGAAACCTATAAGTGGGGCTGGAGCGGTGGCTCAGCGGTTTCAGCGCTTGCCTGGCAAGCACGAGGACCCGGGTTCAAACCCCAGCACCACGTACACAACTAAGTGTTGGAACAACTAAAGCCATGTGAAAAACTAAATAAAGTTGTTTCTCTCTAAAAAAGAAAGAAAGAAAGAAACCTATAAGTGTTTAAAGTTAAATGCCATGTGAATAAAAGAATACTGAGAAGTTTAATTATATAATAGACAATATATAATTTGCAAATCACAAATGATGATTTAAGAATTAAAACAGGGCAAGGATGTAGCTCAGTTGGCAGAATGCTTGCCTAGCAGGTGTGAGGCCCTGGGGTTAATCTTCACTATCAAACACAAGAAAAAAAATAAATAAAACAAAAAAGCCTAACAATTTTAATATCCTTAAGAAAACTTTGAGCTTCAAAAAGACAACCAGGCTGGACATGGTGGCATACAACTATAATTTACAAGAAATTTAAAAATTAAGTTTTAAAGAGCTGCTAGTTTATTACTTTAATATGGTTGTATAAACAAACTAAAACAAATCAGAAGCAACTTGGGAAGCTGAGGCAGGAGGAGTCTAAGCTTTAGGCCGGTCTTGGGAACTTAGCAAGATCTTGCCTCAAAAAGGTGGGGGGTGGGAGTGTAGCTCAGGGGTAATACGTCCCTGGGCTCTAACCCCAGTCCCACAATAAAATAAAATTACAATTAAATAATTAATAAGAAGATCAGCGTGGGAGTGGTTGTGTAGTTCAGTAGTAGTAACTGCCTAGCATGCACAAAGGGTCCTGGGTTCAATCTCTAGCACTGCAAAATAAAGAAAAGACTAAGGGAACTGCTTACTTTCTCCCTCTTTTTTTTTTTTTTTTTTTTTTAATTTTTTGGTACTAGGGATTGAACCAGATGGGGTGCTTTACCACTAAGCTATGTCCCCAGCCCTTCTAATTTTTTATTTTGAGTCAGGTTCTCAGTATGGTCACGGCCTTGCTAAACTGCAGAGCCTGGCCTTGAACTTGTGATTCTGCTGCCTGAGCCTCCTGAGTTGCTGGAATTATAGGCATGAGCCAATAAGCCTGGCAATTTATTATTCACACCTTGATACAATTTATTATTTACATCCAATAACTTCTATTTTACACCTAAAATTATCTGTCAGTAACTGATTAAGTTAAAAGCCTATAATGAATCACTGCTGTGAACTTTTTTTTTTGATGCTGGAGAAATATACTACCACTCAACCTCTACCGTAAGGTTGGGAGTCCTGAAAACGCCTCTGTTAACATAGCATGTTGTGGATGCATTCCTACCCCAGAAGGAATAAGGTGGAGACATTTCCACACACAATATTGTGAACATTTTGAATTGTTTCTTTTGGGCATATAATCTAGAAAGTTAGGTAAATACAGCTGTATGTTAGGATTTGTGTATTCTGTAATGCCACAGCATATTTACTACTTAATTATGTGTTTGAGGCTTTTCTGGGGGAGGCAATACTGACAATTGAACTCAGGGGGGCTTTACCTCTGAGTCACATTCCCAACCCTTTTGATTTTTTATTTTGAGACAGGGTCTTGCTAAGTTACTGAGGTTGGCCTGGAACTTGTGACCTCCTGCTTCAGCATCCCAATTTGTTAGGTGTGCACCACTGTTCTCAGTTCATCATGGGTGGGCTTATTACACACATGCTTATTATTTACAAAGTGTACACTGCCACAGTCTTATGACTGATCTATTTGTCACAGTCTGTTATAGCACCTCACCCAAGATCCTAGAGTAGATTTTATCCTAAAATATTTCTGTTAAATTGTCTATACCTGGTTTTTCAGATGTTTGTTGAACTGATCATAACATCATTCTGTTCCCTTATTAAATACTTATTAAAATCTTTTATGTAAGTAAAAGATTTATGAAACTTATACTTTTATGAAAATTATACTTTAACAATGTCTGTCAATTCTCCCCCAAATTGCTCCAGAGATTCAATACAATGTCTGTTCTAATTTATTTTTTTATGTAAATTCTGGAATTGTACTATGAAATTATTTTTTAGGTAAAAAAATTAATTAAAATTTTTTATAGAAATGCATTAACCCTTTTTTTTAATTTGGAGAAAATTGACATTTGAATCTCTATTAATATTTATTCCCATTAAAAACCTGCAACATTCTTATGAAACACCCAAGAGAATCAATAGAAAGCATTCCAAAGGATCCTCAGATGATATAATTATAAATGAGAAGCAATGAGGTATGTACCCGAGCACAGAAATTAGAAGTAGGTGCTCTGAAACCCTAAGTCTGCCACTTTATAGCTGTATGACCTTGTGCAAGTTACTTAACCTCTCTGAGCCTTAGTTTCTTCATTGTTAAATAGCAGTATTCACTATTTAGAATTGCTATGAAAATTCAACAAGCAAATACATGTCAGTGCATATGTGTTTGCCACAGATTACATGTGATATAAGTGATGACTCATAGTATCATTACAAAGTGAAAGCACAGAATTCAATAATGTTCAAAAGACAGCACAAGTCACAAGATATTACAAAGCAAAAGTACCCACTGATAACAAGAAGAAATGTAAAAAGAGAAATATACTTTCTATATGAGGAAAACTTTAAAATGTAATGCAACTGAAGAACATAAAAGGAGACAAATGGAAAGGTATACCACTTTCTTAAACAGGACAACCGCACAATAAAGATGTTACATACAGTTAACAAGTTGATGCATTAATTTAATTTAATCACAATAAAAATGACAGCAATGAAGCTGGGGAGTAGACAAGTCGACTTAAAGTCTATAGGGTATTGGAAAGGAAAAATAATGAGGGACAACTAGTTTCCACCAAACTATAAAACATAAAGCTATTATAAGAGGCTGGAGAAGTGGCTCAACGGTTACTGCGCTTGCCTGGCATTTGCAAGGGTGTGGATTCGAACCCCAGCACCATGTACACAACAAAGTACTGGAGCAATGAAAGCCACATGAAAAACTAAATAAAATTTATTCTTTCTCTTACTGTCCCTCTTAAAAAAAAAAAAAGCTACTATGAGCAAATAATACACGAATAGACAAACTCTCTAATGGAAAAGACAAAAAAAAAAAAACCCCCGACAAAATAAGAATAACTACATATTGAATTTAGCACATGACTAAGGCTTCTTGTCAGGAGATGTGAGATTTTATTTTCTAAAAAATGATCACAAGACTGGAAAAAAACCCCCAGATGATAGCTGTCCATTAATTTGTTTTTTTATTCCCCTCTATATTAAATAATTTTCATAATGGTATTTTTTCACTTATCATTGTAACTATAAATGACAGTTACTATTTACTAAGGAACTGAACCAAGCAAATCCCTATACTGGGAATTGATTTATGTAATAACATTTCTATTTCTTATATCAACTTTGCAAATTATGTGTTCTCATTTTTTTTAAAGACAGAATCACTTTTATTTATTTTTTCCATCTGGCCCTTGTTTGTCTGATACTTAGTCGTGTATGTGGTACTGGGGTTTGAACCCGGGTCCTCGTGCATGCCAGGCAAGCACTCCACTCTAGCCCTATTCTCCTTATTTTGGAGATAGATAAGCTTCCGTTCAGGGTTTGAATGACTTGCCCTAGATTAAATATCAAGAAAATGGGGGAAAAACAACACATTCAGGTCTGCTTGGCTCCAAAACCTTTTCCCACTATTCTATCCTCTATCTACAAAATAATCCAGTTTATTGACAGAATCTCTACACATGGAGCAATAAAAACAGTGCCAGATTACAGAGTGTACATACTAAGCAGGAATGAACTAACTATAATAAAACAGTATTTTCTTTACAGGCTTTTAAATTTTAAAATGGTAAGTACACTTAGGCCTGTCTAATTTATACTTTATCAGGGTAGCTTCTTGGCATTTCACTTATTGCAAGACATTCCAGATGAATCTACCTTATATGAAATTCTTTCCAAAAGAGAAGAATTAATATGAAGCCAGCATGAACTTCAACATTCAACAAAAGTTTACACCAAGAAAACTTTTGTAACTGTCTTCATTTTCTATACACAAGGTCTCCATGTGGGAAACTAAATATCTGTATGCCAGAGAATGTAACATGGATTATTCTGACTTCCCTCTGCTGGGCAGTAAACCTCTTGAACTTCTATTTCTGGAAATTGAGGTGTCCCTTTAATCCTGTTATAGAAATGCTGACGGTGGTCAGACAGCAGAGGAAAGTCGGCCCAGAGCCTACACCAGTGAGAGCTCCAGAAAAGGAAGAAAACAAAGCACAAGCAAGCAAAAGCATTCTGCAGGAGAAGTTTGAGAAATCGGTGTCAGTGTTCACAACCCAACACAAGAAACACCACCCCCGTGTAAGCCATTTGAGTCTAAAAGGGGCCCCTGAAGCCAGATCAACATGAAAAGTCCTCAGAGCCAATACTTACAGCATGGTTAAAGTTGTACCTGTGGAAAAAGAATGGTCCTTCTCTATGTCTGCCCTCTCCAAGGATTCTGTACATACCCAGCAAACCCTCTCCTACTTTATTTGGTTCATAAAGAGACACTTCAGCAAGCGCACATCTTCCTCTTGTGTTGCTACATTCTGACTATTGCATACACCCCTAAAGTAAGGTGCTCCTCAAGCAGCTGAGGCAACTGGGTGAGCACCAAAAAGCATATGAAAATTACATGCTTTTCTAAAATGGTCTCAGTTAGCTCAAGTCATTTTCAAATTTCTCTTGTTTCTATAGCTGAAAACTATATGCCCCTTTCCCAAATTAAATTTGGTGATAGAGATTTACTAGAGCACCATCAGATGATGATAAAGACCCATTCTCAGTCTCAGTTATCAGAGGGAACATGGTAATGAGCACAGTCTCAGAAGCAAAACACAGGACTAGGACTCTGTGGCTACTTTACTGATTGAGGCGCAAATGCCACACTTGAATGAAGTCTGATGTCAGTAACTATTGACATTCAGAACGCCCTGTGCAGAGGCTCTGGCAATCTGATACATAGCATGCGACCTCTACTCTCAACACTAAGAAAACCTGTTCCTCCAAGGGAACCTAGAAAGCAGGGTGTATTAGAGAAAGCAATTATCTTGGGAATTAAGATTCACGGGTGCTGGCCCCTAAATGCTCATGTGCCTTCACATTTAGCAAACTCTGCAGGAGCCCCTACTATGTGCCAGAACCTACAATGACACTGGGAATTTAAGTGTTGAATAGGCTACAGTCGCAGCTTTAAGTGTTATGTTTACGCAGACCTCCTCTCGTTCATGGAGTCCACAGCTGAAAGGCTACCTATGGGTTTAACACTCCTTGGTTCAACACCATCTTTTCTTGGCTGGAACATCACTCTCAGAGTGGAACCATGGGGAGGATAGAGAAGGTGGTAGTGCTGAGTTAGCATAAACACAGCATCTCCACTGAGCTACCTGATGAAAGAGTTGAAAATGCCTTTGGCAAGACTACAAACCATTCAGAACCCTTTAGGGTCTGTGAAATGGCAGCTCTCCTACCTGAATATTTATTATGCACTCATATGTGCCATTACCCCAGGGGCCACGGCAAGGTGTCCAGTTACCCTTCAGGCCAGGCATAACTGGTTCCTCATGCACAATCTGAATTCAAGGCTTGAGAGGAGAATATGCAGTATGGAAACAAGAAATCGCCATAGGGAATTGACCTGTGAAAGCTGCAGGGAAGGCCCTAAAAGATTAAAGGCAGCACTACCCCAGAGAGCTGACTTTACTGTCCAGTGCACAAGGAGGTTCTAAGAAAAATGGCTCCTAGAGGTGAGCTACAAAACAACTACAAACCTTGGGAAAGGCAGCAGACAGAATAGGCAGAATTCATGCTCTGGGAGCTACAGGAAATGGAAGGACAAAAATAAATGTGTTTAGAATAGTCAAATGATTATGGAAGGCATGAAAGCCATTGGTAAAAACGAAATTATTCTGAGGAAATAAGAGGCAGATTGGGGGTCGGGGGGCATCTACGCCTGGGGAACAAAACGAAACAAAACAAAAGCCCTTCATTGCAGATAGAAAATTCCATGGTAGAGTGAAATACTTCACTGTGTCCCTAGACACACACAACTGAAAACAGAATTAGTGAATGTTCCAGTTTTGAGGAGTCTACGCCATCTGAAGAGGATCCTGAAACAGGAAACGGACATTAGATGAAAATCAGTAAAATCAGAAAAAAATCTGTGGAGTTTAATTAACAGCAATGTACTAAATACTTCATTTATTGTGACAAATATTAACATAGTACTTATAAGATGGTCACAGTGTGAAAACTGGGTGAGAGCTATATGAAAACCTTCTGTACTATCGTTGCAACTTGTTGATATATCTGAAACTATTCTAAAGTAAAAAGTTTATTTAAAAAGAGACAGTGACTATCAGATTGTATACAGAAACAAAACCAGATATATGCTGTTTATAAGAGACAACTAAAACTAAAACTTAATGAGACAGGAGAAATGAACATAAAAAGATGAAAAAATATATCAAAAAATATTAAGCAAAAGAGAGTTGATTTAAGTATGAATTTTAAAATGACCAAATTCATTGTGATAAATGCAGTGATATCTAAAATTTAACTTCCGGATGGGTGGTTAGGAATTGTGCATCTCTGCTCATTCTGGGTGTTCCTTTAGGAGCAAGAAAGAGTAATAATTAGAGGATCAACACAGGGAAAAAGTGAGGACAATGGGAAATTAACAAAGTAAATCACACATTGATCCAGAATAGGCAAAACAGTCTTAAAGACACACACAGAGCACCATGGTCCTCCTCCACTAAGAAGGCCATGATGAACCCACCAATGCTTAGGGATTGCAAGTACAAAGGGACTGGTACTGGGGCTGGAGCGGTGGCTCAGCGGTTTCGGCGCTTGCCTGGCAGGCATGAGGACCCGGGTTCAAACCCCAGCACCACGTACACAACTGAGTGTTGGAGCAACGAAGGCCATGTGAAAAACTAAATAAAGTTGTTTCTCTCTTACTCTGTCTCTCTCCCTGTCCCTCTCTCTTAAAAGAAAAAAAAAAAAAAAAAAAAAGGGACTGGTACTGATCTTTAGAAATTTATTGTTGTACCCTTGGGGTTGGTAGGTGTGGATTATATCATATCACTAATTTACTGAGTTTCCTTTGAAGAATATGGGCTCATATTGTAGGACCTTAATCCTTAAATGTACACACACACAAAATCATGAATTTTAATATAAATTACTAACTTGTATCCCTGTTCTCTAAACATACATCAGAAAATCAGAGCTGATGACTGTTTAAATTTCCTCTCAAATCATCAGTGAATGCTGCTCTTCAACCTAAGGACAGTTTTGGTAATTGTCTCACATATTTGAAAAAAATCAAAGCAGGAAACTGATACTGCATTTCAGAAACATGTTAGATTAAAAATGGCTACACACTCTGTAACCCAAGAAGAAAGGAAAGGCATAAAGCCTAGCTGCTATCAATGAACTTAAACTAACATGTAAAACCTGTCTTACTGTCTACAAGAAAAAGAAATTCTAAAGGCTTACACAGTGAAAATGGGGAAAAAAAGTCAAACAGCATATGCAGGAGATCAGTTAATTATACTGATCTTTTTGAAGATTAACAAACGTGATAGAATTTTCTGGCTCTTGTAAATGCTTCAAAGTCACAATAAAAAAAAACCTGTTAAATCCATTTGATATAAAAAACAACTCCAAGTAAACAATTTTAGACCCCCTTTTAGAAATATGATTCTCAGCAAGTTAATGAAAAATGTTTCCTCTCTCACCAGAAATTTTACTTTACAGAGATCAAAAAGGAATCCCAAACAAGAAAATGACTGAGCTTCTCATGAGGATTACCTATTCAATATGAACACCGACCAGTATTAAAACATCTGATACTTGTATACACACCTAACAATTGCTGCTGGGTGCCACCAATCCAAGCATATAGCATACACCACGTTCATTAATAAGAAAAAAAAAGTGGAAGGTGAAACAGGAAGGCAACAGCCCACCCTCATTTGGCAAAAAAATGTGAGCATTTGTAAGTGCCAAGTTCTCACCTTGATTATCAGCCCTATTCACAGATGTGAAAAGAAGGCACAGGAAATGCACACTACTGTCAGCAGCTAGAGGAATTTAAGTAAGATTTAATTTTTTTTTTAAGAGAGAGGGAGGGAGAGAAAGAGAGAGAGAAAAGGGAGAGAATATAATTTTTATTTATTTTTCCATCTGGCCTTTGTTTCTCCGACACCTAGTTGTGTATGTGGTGCTGGGATTTGAACCTGGGTCCTTGTGCATGCCAGGCAAGTGCTCCAACAGCCTCCAAACCCTTAATTAAGTAAGATTTAATTTGCTTATTTTTTTCCAAACACATCTTTATCCCAAACAGAAAGATTCCACTGTAATGTGTGTAGTTATCCCTCTCTTTTAAACAAAGAAAGCATGCTCAAGAATTATTTGACAATTTCTAAAAGAGGTATTAATGATGTGCTTTAAGAAGTCTTATTTTTTTACATATCATAACATTTTTGAGAACCAAGTCACAAACTTACTGGCTTACTTGACATTTTCATAGATAAACCCATACAACATTTTAGGATTAAAAAATAAAATTAATATAATTACCATTTTCAGCACGTGTTTTTAGCAACCTTATCTAGATTTACTGCCTAGTTTCCTTTTTGAGATCTAAATCTGGGAATCTGGAGAAAACTCTGTATGTAACTCAAAGTTCAAATTTTGATGTTCTGGGTTAAGTTTTCAGCAGAACCTTTGTTCTTAGAGAAGATTCATCATAGCCTTCTGCCCCTACCAGGAGAGGCTCCATGAAATAAATAACTGCACCAGCATGTTGGTGCTACAAGTACAGGAAGGGAGAAAATTCTAATTGTGTGCTATTTCCCAAAGTTCCCCTAGGTAAACAGTCTAGAATTTTACTACACTCCCTGAGTCTGGGGAGTGCTATGCCTTGTGCAAGGGCCTCTGAGACAGGTTGGGACAGGATATAAAGCAAACTCTAAACTGTGATTTTAGAAGTGAGCTGTCTTATACATTCACAGCACTCTTCCAGGAGGGAAATGAGAGGAGAGAATTAGGGAGGGAAAGAGACTGATAAAGGGAGTGAGCAAGCCCTCAGGAGCATGAACACCCCCAGGAAAGCTTCCCTTGTGACTTTTAGTCTGAGTTTTGAGTCTCCCTTCTATTCATTGATTTCTTCTCCCCCTCCCCTAGAGAGAGGGACAGAGAGAGAGAGAGAGAGAGAGAGAGAGAGAGAGAATCAATTTTATTTAGTTTTTCATGTGGCTTTTGTTGCTCCAACACCTCATTGTGTATGTGGTGCTGGGGTTCGAACCTGCATCCTTGTGCATGCCAAGCAAGTGCTATAACTGCTGAGCCACCACTCCAGCCTGTATTCTATTGTTTTTTTTTAAAGTACATTTCAAATTATCCCAAGTAATAAAAAGTCTCAAATAATAAGAATGAAATGGCTAAGAGGGCACTGGAAAGCAAGCCTTCTGAAGATGAAAAAGGAACTTGGAAAAGTGCTAGATTAATCTATCCAGGAGGATCCTGTATCTCCTTCTACTTTATGAACTTCAAACTTCTGCCTTGGAATGGTAAAAGAGCCCTTTGTCCAAGACAGTGTGACAATGTTTCTTTTCTGATTCATCAAGTTTCTGATGGGGTCTGAGGGACAGGATGTAATTCAAAACAAAACAGGTGCAAGGAATAACGATCTGATAGGCAGAAACTCTGCTCTTAAAAATTCAAGCTTATCTTGGCTCTTATTATCTTTAATATGATCTCCAGGAAGGTAGGAAACACAGTGACTGACCAGATGAACTGCTCTGTGGTGCATGTTAACACATAAAGACAATTGCTGAAAACTCACTTGTCTTTTACATACCTACTCACATATCAATAGAAATCGACACATTTTGCAGTAGTGTTCTGGCACAACATTAATTTTCCTAAAACATGCTTTTGGGATCACAAACCCTTCCTTATCAGCACTGAAAGTAATGGTGGTGGTGGCAGAGCCAGCAGCAGTAAGTGGTAGTAACAGCAACCAATATTTACTGAGCACATACTATATGCTTGAGATCTTGCTAAGCACTTCACAAGTATTAACTCATTTAATTCTCTCATCCACCAGATGAAGTTTTGTTTTCCAATTTACACAGGAAGGAGTCAAGCACAGAAATTCAGAAATTCAGTAACCCACCCAAAATACAGTTAGTAAGCAGCAGAGATAGGATCTAAACAAGATGAGCTGGTTACAGAATCTGCTCATACTTACTCCATAAAATGACCTCTGAGCACATGCTCTCAGCTCTTATGCACGTTTTCGCTTAGAAATTATAACTACTCTACCAATAGGAACTTTATATATTATATGTAAAATATCACTTAACACTATAAAATTAAAAAAGAAAGAAAATGCTAACATAGTCTTTCACATTCATAACCATCTTTTGCACCCACTTTCACACTACAGCTTGTGGAGGGCTGCCTGGCCTGGCATTTGTGGTCTCTCACATGCTCACCCACACCTACCCTCCAACTGCACATCCTGTCTCTCCCCAACATACTCCCAGACCTGGCAGGCTTGTTTGCTCATGGCCCCTACAGGTGCTTCCTGATATCCTCCTGGTGCCTTGTCTCACAGCAAGTCTCTTGCCTCAGGAACAGGAAATAGTGCAAAGGTTTATCACAAGACCCAATGTCCTCATGGAGCCTTCTCTACTCCCTGCAGCTCATCCTGGGCTCCCTTCTCAGATGTGTGATTGTGGGTCTGTGCTCAGTATTGACAATTTATTTTCTACGGCAGCTCACAAGCTTCTTGAGAGTAGAGAATATATTATAAATCAACATCTCTTTGAATCTTCCATAGCATCTGGTACAGTATTATGCACTTAATAACCACCCAGTAAATATTTGCTAAATAAAAGCATAAACCACATTTACTCTGCATCTCTCAGGTCCAGGTAAAAGAGTTAAGATGATGGTCATCCTGGAAATCAGAGGAGGTGACGTGATAGGTATTTCCCTTTTTGCCTGAGGTCACTGGAACCAAGGAAGACAGATCTGACTGACTCACTGTGACCCGAGAGGGAAGACCTTCAGAGAGGCACCAGGAATCCTGGGCCCTGGAACATTGGAACTTTACTTTAGAGAGTTTTGAGCTTTATAAGTACGATATCCTTCCTATCCTTGTTTATCCCTCCCTGTTGGCACTTCTCAATGGGTAAAGACAATCTCCAATATACACTCTGCATACCTGCTTTCAGATGTCTGTAACCAACATAATTTCTGAAGAAAAATATATCTATCTCCCCAAGGCCTTCCCTTGTCTTCTCATGGAAGTTGCTCAGAATTTATCTTTTCAACAATGACCATTCTGATTCCTCATTTAACCTTGCCATCTGCCCTCCTGTTCTATTCATTCTGGAGTTCTCTTACCATCTCATATTTCTTTTAGCACAGAAATTATTACCTTATAACAAACTATATAATTTACCTATTATATTTACTATAACAAATTCTAGTAATTTTATTATATTGTCATTTCTTATTGTCTGTTTCCCTGCTCCTAAAATGTCAGCTCCATAAAGGCAGTGATCTTGAGTGATCTTGAGAGCAAGGATCTGTTTCTTGTTCTCTGATATATTCCAAGTTAGAACAGTCCTCGGCACAGCTGTTATCAATTAATTGCTGCTAAACAAGTGAATAAACAGACAGTGCCAACTTCCATTGTACCCCACACCCTGAAGGCCCCAGAAAGAGTTACTCTACCCTGAGAATATTCTTTTCCTTATCCCGAGAAGCAGCATAGTATGGTGGTTAAGTGCCAAAGCTCAAAAGCTTCAAACAGTTCCGGAATGAATCCAAGCTCTATACTCTACCAATTATCCTTGCATAACTTTGGTGACACCTCACAAATCCTTTCACCCTCATTTTTCACATCAGTGACATGGGAATAACACCCATCTTCCAGAAGAACCTCTGTAGGTACTCAATAGTTGACACCTCGCCCAACACACACACACACACACACACACACACACACGGAAAAGAAATATACTCTTCTATTTTCATCATTCCTTTTCCTGCTCTCATCTTGAAGAGTAACAAAGTCCTGGGGAACATCAACTGGCTACCCTCTAGGTTCCATCCTTGCCTGATATCCTGAGTTCAGAGCATGACAAAACAACAGGGGCAGGGCACTGCCTGGTGAAAAATGACAGCATAGGACAGCCAATGCCTGGGAACTTGGCAGCTAAGTGCTATCTCCAACATCCTGGGAAAGCTCCCTAAGTAACACATGCAGAATAAAAGCTTTTGGATGTTTATAAGGAAGGGATTAATTCATCTTCAAAAGTAGTATTTTAATTAAAAATGACTTTTCTGGGCTTATATCCAGTAAGGACTATATTGCCAAAAGGTAAGATTTAACAAGGTTTAGTTCTTTAATTTTTTTTTTTTAAGAGCCCAGTGCTTCCCAATCCTTTTCCCATCAACACACACATAGAAATAATCTTTCTTTAGCCCTGTGGGATAAAACGGATGAGGCTGCTCTTAGCTGCAGATGACTGTCTGAAGTCTCTATCCCCTAGGCCACACTTCAGCTCCCTGAGAGCTAAAGGAATCAATAAATACCTTGGCACAGCTACAGGCACATTACTGCAGAAGCTGTGCCTCAGCCCGTATTGGATCGGGGTCCTTCCTAGCAGCTTAAGATTTTTCTCCTTTCACGTTAACACAAGTCCTAAAAAAGGAAGAGTGAATCTGACCACTACTGACAAGAGAGAGCATTTTCATTAAATATGACTCATTCCAGAAAAAAAGCATATTGACAAGCAATCCACTTATAACTTACAACATCAGCATAACTTCATGCTTTTGTTTTTGATTTTCCATTCTGAAATTATGTTTTCTGGACATAAAATAAACAACAATGGACACAGGCCAACATGTTAGGTCATCAAATGGAATCCATCAAGTAATGTTCCATTTCTAGACAGCTTTGTTTTTACTTTGTTTCACAAGTTTGCACTATTAAGAAATATGAACAAGATACTAAAGTTCTTCTTCTTCTTTTTTAGAAAGAGGGGACAGTGAGAGAGAGAGAGAAAGAGAGAAGAGATTTTTATTTAGTTTTTCAAGTAATTTTCATTCCTCGGACACTCTGCTGTGTATGTGGTGCTAAGGTTTGAATTTGTGTACTACTGCAGAGCCACAGCTCCAGCCCTGATATTAAAGTTCTTAAAGCATAAGGTGTCTTCTATAGTTATACTTTTAAAAGATAAAAATACTAATTCTTAATTATATTTAATCACAAGGATGGACATAACAATATTAGTGAAAAACATATCTTTTTTATAAATGTGCCTTTGTTCCTTACTTAAAGAACTTCAGTAGTCTATACTTAAGACTGCCTCTGTTTTGCTGATGACATGATCCTATATCTGGAAGATTCAAAAAACTGCACCAGAAAACTACTTGAGCTTATACACAGATTTAGCAAAGTGGCAGGCTACAAGATCAACACCCATAAATCAATAGCTTCCCTATACACTAACAATAATAGGGCAGAAGAAGAAACCAGGAAATTGGTCCCATTCACAATATCCTCAAATAGAATAAAAATACTTGGGAATTAATCTAGCAAGAGAAGTAAAAGACCTCTACAATGAAAAATTTTTAACATTGAAGAAAAAAATTGAAGAAGACCTGAGAAGATGGAAAGTTGTTCAGTGTTCCTGGTTAGGCAGAATTAAAATGGCCCTTCTGCCAAAAGCACTATACGGATTCAATGCAATCCCCATCAAGATACGAATGTCATTCTTTACAGATATAGAAAAAGCAATTCTCAAATTCATTTGGAACAAGAAACCCATAATAGCCCAAAATATTACTAAGCCAGAAAGATGAATACCAGATCTAAAATTATACTATAGAGCTGTAGTAACAAAAACAGCATGGTACTGGTATCAAAATAGGAATAAAGACTGACAGAATAGAAGACTCTGAGATAACCCCACAAATCTTTAAACATCTGATATGTGACAAAGGAGATCAAAATATAACATGAGGAAGGACAGCCTATTCAACAAATGGTGCTGGACAAACTGGAAAGCCACTTACAGAAAACTGAAATTAGATTCTTATCTCTCACCTTGCACAAAAATCAAATCAAAATGGTTCAAGGAAATAGGAATTAAACTAGTTACCATACAACTGCTAGGAGAAAAATTAGGACAAACACTCCAGCATATGGGAATTGACTTCCTCAACAAGAGTCCCAAAGAGAAAGAATTAAAAGTCAATAATCAATGAGTGGGATACCATTAATAAAGATTCTGCTCAGCCAAGGAATTGGTCAAAACTCTTAAGAGAGAATCCACAGAATGGGAAATAATCATGGTCTGTGATTCCTCCGACAGGGGACTAATATCCACAATTTACAAAGAACTCAAAAAACAATATCAAACACAAACAATCCAATCAATAAATGGTCCAGCCAGCTAAAAAGAAATTTCTCAACAGAGGAAATCAACTAAGCCAATGAATACAAGAGAAAGTGTTCTAACTAACCAGTAATCAGAGAAATGAAAATCAAGACTATGTTAAGATTTCACTTCACTCCAGTCAGATGGGCAAAGATGAAGAATATAAACAGTAACAAATGCTGGAGGGGTTGTGGAGAGATAGGAATACTAGCACACTGTTTGTGGAACTGCAGGCTGGTATAGCCACTCTGGAAAGCAGTATGGAGATTCCTCAAAAAATTAGGGTTGGATCCACCATACAACCCAGCTATCCCTCTTCTGGGTATTTTCCCAGAGGAGTTAGAATCAGCACATTACAGCAATACAGCAAAATCAATGTTCATAGCAGCTCAATTTATAAAACCTAAATTATGGAATCAACCCAGATGCCCCTCACTGTATGTATGGATCTAAAAGCTCCATACATACATACACAATGGAGTTCTTCTCAGCTATTAGAAATAACGATATTGCAGCCTTTGAAGGTAAATGGCTGGCAATGGAAGAAATCATGCTGAATGAAATTAGCCAAACCCAGAGACTCAAGGGTCAAATGTTCTTCCTCATTTGTAGAGGCTAGAACAAAACCCAAGCTTGGGTGAAAAGGTAGTAAAACTCATATATTAGATCCACCAAAGGCACAGCAGCACATAATCTAGGGGAAATCATAGAAATGTAGGTGGGGGATGGGGGAAGGCAGAGAGAGGGAAGATAGAGAGGGATCTAGGAAGACAATCAACAATGCAGCATACTCTTTACTCCCCCTCCCCCTGCACTGAGAAGTCAAATAATACTTATGCGATCATTTAATTCAGGAAAATTCACAATCATATATATATATATAGATAAATATACATATATACACATACACATTTATATCTCTTATAGGAATGTAATATGGAAGAATCTAGTCACTGGGGTGTAGGCCACGTGGGATCAAATGCATATCATATTGTTACTTTATATACATTTATGATTGTACAATAACTCAATTCCTTAATAAAAAGAAAAAAAGGAAATAGTTAAAAAAATAAAAAAGACTTCCTCTATCACTGATTTTCTATTTTCTTCTACTGCTTGTGTCTATAGCAGAGAGTGAAGGCTGGTTGGCCCAATTCCTGCTTCATGAACAGTGACAGCCTCACATAACAAGGTGGCCAAATCGGCCTTCCTTCCCTTCTTGCCAGGTTTCTGCTTTTCCTTCCACAAAGGCAACACCAGACTCTTCTTCCTCTATTTCAGTTCACAGTTGTCCCTGCCAGCCCAGCACCGCTCTTCCCAGCCATATAAAGACCCTCCCCCGCTAGTCTCATACACAGCTATCAGGGTGTTCCAGAGTGAGGCAGAAATGGACTCAGTTTCAGTCTCCTTTTACATCCAACACTGCCTGGAAGCTTTATCTTTCACTTCCCTTTTATGGGCTCCCAGGTCACTGAGAGCTCACCTGGCTTCTAATCTGCAGCGTCCCACACTGGAAGGTCAGAGTCCAATAGGCACTCTGTCTCAGGGGCACCTAGAACAGGGTGAACACATCATGTCTGCTAAATTAAACTCAAACGCTGACCACCTTCTCATGGTCTCATCAGCTCCCAGATCCAGGCTCCATATTTCCTATCACTGCCCAAGTTTGAGAGATTCTGTTGGGCCCTTGGGATGACAGAAGATGCTCTTGGCTACACCTTGAGCTCATGGGAGGATTCTGAATTTCCAGGTTAGGAATCTTAAATGGAAGAACAAAGAATAATGATGGCAGAGAGGCAAGGGGAGTCTTTCCCCAGTTTTAGTTCCTCTGAGGCCATCACTTCTAAAGTCCATTTCTCTACTACTGATGGACCGACATTGCTCCCAATGTTGAGGTATCATATCATACTGGATTTAAGGAGACCAATCAGGTGATAAGGGATAAACTAGAGCAGAGATGTTTAACATTGTTAGTTATTCCCATCAACTATAAGAGAGGCAGCACATTCTAAAGAGAAAAAGAATCAGACTCTCCAATTTTATATCTTATCTCTACTACTGACTACCTCTGTGACTTTACAGGTCCCCCTCAGTCCTACCTCAATTTCTTTAGAGAGATAGAGACTACAACACCTCTTGTGCTACTTTACATGACTGCCAAAAGATGAATAAAATCACATATGCAATTTACTTGAAACACAACTATCCAAAATGTTAACTTTACTACTCTATCTCCACTCTTTCTTTTTCTTTTTTTTTTTTTAGTACTGGGTATTGAACCTAGAGGCACTTTTACACTGAGCCACATCCCCAGCCCTTTTTATTTTTTATTTTGAGACAGTCTTTCGCTAAGTTGCTGAGGCTGGCTCTGAACTTGCAATCCTACCTCAGCCTGCGGCTGCTGTAATTACAGGAGTGTACCACGGTGCCCAGCTACTTCTCCTAGAGTAAACTTTCCACACATGTGGGCCTGGGACATCTGAAGTCCCTCCCTGGCAGCCAATGAGACAGCACTGCTGCTCAGCTCTCCAGCCAGGAAAGTAGAATCTTTTAAACTTAGAATTCTCAAAGTACAGAAATCAAGGCTGTAAGTTGGGGAGAAAAATAAAAGAACGAAAGTGTTTGTCATGTCCTGTTGGTAAAAACTGAGAAAAGTATAGATTATGTTCGTACCAGCAAAAGGAAGTGTGACACTGGGAGGACTATTTGCATTAAGTGAAGAAAAAGTTCCACTCCTGTCTAGCATACTCAGGTAAATGCAAAAGTGCTTTTTCTGCTTTATAACAAACTATCAGCTGTTTTCTCTACTGTACCCATATATAAAAGCTTCCTTACAGTAAGAGCCAGGATCGCCTCTTATATGCTTAAACTATCAGAAAAATAACCAAAAGAGACAAGAAATGAATAAGCTCAAGCTCTTCCATCAAATGTTATATATTTCTTTATGAAACACCCAAATGTGAATTAAATACATAAGAATCAGAACAACTCTTTCCTCAGGATGGTTGGCCAAACTCTTCTTCAATATAAGAGAACTTTTTAAACTACAATATCACTTCTTGGGAGTGACAAGTAACCTAGTAAAAATGTTAAGACCCCAATAAGGAGATTTTGGCAAAACAGACGGTTAATTTCTACTTAAAAGACAGAGCAGCCCTGCCAGTGTTGTTACCAAATGAGGTAATGTCCATGGCTCTTATCAAGCCTTTATTGAGATTTAATGTCATTTACCCCTGGCTCTTATAAACCTGCTGCATAATCTCACCTTTTCTAATGGGCATTATTTCCATCCATTTCGACATTACAATTATGAACCTCTGGTTTTGAAAATGATTAAGAAATGAATTCCACATGTTCTTTAATTGCATGTCCTATAATGAGAGTCTCTTCTCTGTTGTCCCAGAAAATTCAGAGATCAGCACATTTCTTGTTTTCAAGGTACACTATAGAAATACTCTGAAGTTTGATATATTTATATAAACATTTTCAAAGAAGTCAAAATGTATAATTCAAGAAAATGTTCTGTGAAAGAATTTGTTTTCTGATTACAAAATGATTTCCTGCTCTTGAAAAAATAACAACCGTATATTTACTTAGCTGGCTCTGAAGGTCCCATGGAGATTATCATTCCTTTTAGTCCTTAACATCTCTTTTCCAGGTGCAGGCCTTTACTAGTTTCAAAGGTAGCTGTACTAAGAAGGAATCTACAAGCTGCAGAAAGGAAAGAGAAAAGAGTCTCCCCAGTTTACCCCCTTATCCTTTTCCCAGAAAGAACACAGGGTGAAACAGCTATTACAACACAGATGTGATACCTGAATGGACATGACAGAAAGACCTGGCACACACTTTTGACTTCCTTTTTTCAACAAACCTTGATAAAGACAAGAGAGTCTGTTTGACAAATACAAACACAATACCCAACACCCACACTTGGGTTTTTTCTAACAAGTTCTTCATCTCACCAACATTTAGGAAAAAGGGTAATAGCCACACAAACCCAAATTAGAGGGTTTTTACCTTTCAACAGAGTTCTACATAATAGCAGACAAAGTCAACATGAGACTACCAAAGGCAGCCCAGACTGCTGGGGGGTGGGGTGGACTAGGTGAGAAGGTCACTTGTACAAAGGTAAAAGAGCAGAGAGGTGCCAATTACACTACCACAAAATTCATCCAAGAATGGTTCTTCAACAAAGGAAATCTAAAGGTGGATCCCCTGGACAATCTGGGCCTTCCTTCTAACTCCACTGCAGTGCACACTTTGAAAGGCCTGTTCTGTATCCCTCATTATTGCCAGCTCCTTCCCCTCAAAGCAGCAGCAGAGTGTGACAGACCCAAGAGACCTAACTTGCATGACTGGGCAACTGATGATCTTTGAGACTCTGAGGCCCATCTCTATAATCAAGATGACTCCAGTCCCTCTTCATCACCACAGTGTAGTGAGGCTCCAGGAAATGAGTGCTTAAGAGTTTATAATACGAAGCCCCAAAAGACCCACAACGCCTCCTTCTAGGAGATCCAGGAAATCAAACTACTTTAAAGTGATGCTAAGACATCCTCCACTTTCATTCCGTTTTGATGAGCAGCTGAGTGTAGAGGCTACTGGGAAGCAAGGATGTCGGCACTCTGATGATTAAGGAAGTTACTCGTGTAGGTTCACGTGTTTCAATATTTCCTGTTTTATTTCCTAATTAAACACAGATAGACAAATACCCTTTGTGATCCCTGAAAACATTCAAGAGTATAAAGAAGTTCTGAGACCAATTTGTGAAGCACCAACCTTGGACTTCAGTCCTTCCCAAACTTGCAGTTCTTGAATGGGCTGACTTCTCACTACCCTAAGCCTTTCTCTAAACCATTTTCCTTTCTTCTCCTGGCTTACTTCTTTCAGTCTCTGCTTAGACATCACTTTTCTGTGATGCACTCCCTGACTTCCCCAAGACATGGCAGGTGGCCCTTCCATGAGCTCTCCTAGCACTTAACAAAACTACACTGTGATTGCCTACTTTCTGGTCATTTTGTCCTTATCTCTTTCCAGGCAAGGAAGTCACTATTTGGACGGTGATACAGTAATACACAGTGAAAACCAATAAATACTTGTTGAATATACAAAACAATCACAGAAGGCAGGTGAGAAGATAGGTCTATTTTACAGTCTCAACTTAGTAGAACTAATTACTAAACATATTACTTTTCATTATAGAACAGGCTCATTAAAACTATGGTAACAACAACAATTTATATATCTTATGGTGTACCAGGTACTATTCTAAGTACTCTGTGTGCATTAATTAATTTAGTCTCCATAAAGCCCCTATGAAGTATATGCTACCATTACCCTAATTTTAAAAAATCAAAGTACAGATACACAGGTAGTGAAGGATGGAAATGAGATTCATGCCCAGGTAGTCTGGCTGCACAGTCCCATACTGTGTCCCTCTCCATACAACAGTTTGCATGTTAGCAGCGTAGACCTCAAACTTATAACTTGTATTGAGATCTCTCAAGGTTAATCCTCAACTCTTCTCATAAACCAGGAATATGAGTTGAGATTTAAACAGCCCCCATCCCTGCCCCTGTTTGAATGTACACATCAGTCATATTAAAGATTTCTCCAACATTGCCTGTCTACAAGATAGGATTTAAATAGGACAGCTTCAATAAGAAATCTATTTCTCATTCATGTGTTGTACTTAAGTCTTTTGTAGAAGAAATGGTAACAATATATAAACTTGCATATTTATTCTAAATAAAAAGGTTCTTCTGTAGCACATAGATAATAGGAAAGAAAGGTTTGATATTTCCATACTATGGCTCTGTGCCACAGGGCAAACTCTCTCTGATGTGCATAACTGTCACCATGGCTCTTGAACTAGACTCTCTCTCTCTCAAGGAATGCTCACAGCTTCAGCCTGAACATGGAGCAGCCAGAGTGCTCTGTAAGGATGGTTGATGGAAAGGAATATTGTAGAAAACAGGGTTTAATGCAAAAGATAAGCTTCCAGAATCACCATGTAATACTATATTCATGTTTGGGATGAAAAAAGTATACCTGGGAGGCATGTGATCATGCAGGAGAAATAAGTTGTATAGATTGAAAGAAAAATGTGCATATCAAATTTTCACCTGCTAATGGTATGAGAAACCAAAGTACAACATAGGGTATTCAACAGAAGTCACACAGAATAATTTTACTTACCTGGAGAAGAGTCCCATGAATATGGTTTTGCCGAAAACACTGATCAGTGCTGTCAGGGAGTGTGGCCAACAGAGTACGGATGGTATTAGGAATCTGGTCTATCATAACAAATGGAACCAAGGCACGAGCTGCCATTTCACGGGAACGGTAAAGAGGTGAGTGACCACACCTGAGAAGATATAAAAACATGGGCCATTTAGCGCTCATCTCTACATCCGTGCCTTTGTATGTGCCAATGCTATGCCTACAGTAGCCCAGGGAGAGGGGTGCTGGGAGCTACTCCTCATTCCAAATGATATTTTTTATACCACCCTTATTGAAATGTTTCTTCATAATTCCTACCCGTGACTTTGCTTTTGTTTGACACATCTTTAGCATCATTAGCTAGGTACTGTATCAGACTTCCCTCTTAATCAATTCTATGATGTTAACGATGTGCTGAACAAAAGCAAAAGCAAACAGGGTTTAAATGTAGACAGGCTCTGGGGAAAAGATAAAAAGCAGGTAGTAACAACAACAAAAAAAAACACCAGAAAACAAAAACAAAACGGCTTACTCCTCAACAAGTAAGCCTATATTTGTGATAAGCAAAAAGCACTCTGGTAAGGGTCAATGAATAATAAGATTCCCACTGGGGTTTTGGAGAAGCCCATTTTCTGGTTGGTAAGATGTTAAAAGCTGACTAAAAGCATACAACAGTATGGGGAAAATGATACCAAAGTGATCTTGACATTAAACCTATAGGAAGTCAGGGGAGGACCAGTGGGAATCAGGAAAGCATGACTCAAGACTCAGGAAAACAGGACAGTAGTATAAAGCAAGGGTAGAAATGCCCGTAGGTAGATGTGTCTGGTTGAAGTGGAGGCTGATGCGTAACAGTGGAAGTTAAGGGCGAGAAGTGGGTCAGGCCACACTGGGGAGTGCCACAAATGGCAGGCTACATGCTCTGAGCTTACTGTTAAAACAACAAGAGATGGACCTTAAGTCACCAAATCCTTGCCTTTGGGCTGACTCTCACCCAAAAGCTGAAACAAAAGCTGGTTCTCAAGTAAGTAAAAGTCTGGGACAAGTGGTATTTTGAGATTTTACAAAAATCACTGGAAAGGCAATTTGTCTAAGGGCCTCTTGACTTTGTAAAGCTCAGAACCTGAGCAGCCATAACCACTTTATTGAAGCTGCACACTTCAGAGTCTCCACAGATATAGGATTGATTATTTAGAGGGAAGTACAATAATGATAAGTCCTAGCTTAAATAAGTTCTTGAATAAAACTCTCTTGACTTCATGATGTGTCATCCAATTAAAAAAAGCAACAACTCAACTTACAGAAATGAAATCTTAGATGCCAAGGCAAGGGTAGCAAAGATCAGAAGATGGTACACTGCAAGGGAAAGGGAGGGACTCTCAATTTTCTTCAAAAGAAATTATGAAGAAATTTTATTCGAAGAAGGAACTATGGGTAAGATTTGGCCCATTAGGGCCATGTGGCCATACAGACTTAGCATATAGAGGGATAGATTTCTATGACTAAAACATTTCTAAAACCCTAGTGGTATCACCAACATTTATCTCAATAATAATAAAAATACAGATATAGTTTCTGTACAAAAAGAATTACTTGAACGGAATTCTATCACAGGGGGTGGTGGGGAGAAGGAGGTAGGAAGCTAGCAGAAAGAGGTATAGGGTGAAAACAGTTTAATTTTTTCCCCTGAAAGGATAAGTGCTTCTGGTAGCGCCATGAGCACATAGTTTCAGGGTGGAGAAGCACTTGCCTTACATCATACTGTGGAAGACACTGAGAACTAAGGTTACAGTAGCGAGAGAGTTCCCACTGGTTTTTACCTAGGTTCATTTTCTTCTTATATTTCCTTTAAAATAATTAAATGTTTAATTTGTAATTGGCAAACACAGTAAAATGTTTACTTTGGCTTATGTGGGGTGGAGAAGAAAATTTCATTTGACAAAGAAAAGAAAATACTCTGCAAATGCTTTGAGATTTAATTAGCAAATGACCTCACCCAGTACAGCACAGTCATTTGTCAGAAGCTTCCCTGGCTGTCTGTCCCCCCACTCCTCCAAGGCACACACTTTGTGTTATAGTGTGTTTTATGTTACCGAAAGGGCTCTTGTATATAAATGTTTCCTTTCAAATACAAATAACTCTGACATGGTTACAGATGTTTAGTTTCCAATTAGCAGAAACCCTACACTCAAGAATGCCCCTCCTTTTACTCCTGACCTTTTGCAAATGATGATTTCCCAAAGGAATTGGGCATCCATAGAGAAGAAAGAATGGAAAGTGGGAAAAGTGCCAGAATTTTCTGCTTTCAGATACCCTGTGCTGAGTACTCTCGAAACCCACATAACCAGATTAAAAAGCAAAACAAAACTGCTCCTCAAAAAGTAATGCAATTGCCAGAGAAGAGAGATGCAATTTTAAAGTAATATTTAATTAAATGATATTCATTATAAAGAAATGATTAAATGTAGTTTCAAATTTCTTTCTAGTACAAATTGTTTAAATGGAAGGCTAGATGATAGCTGTATTTACACGTAAAGGCAAACATAAACATTAAGCAAAAACACAATTTCCAGGTTACCATTTTGACAGATAACAAGGACAGGGAGGTGATGTGATGTGAAAATTTAGAACCTAGTGCCTATAAGGACAAAAAATTGGAACACCTTGGTTTTCATCTGCTTTGGTCACTGAAATTTGTAACTGAGCAAATCCCAGTAACCTCTGAGTCTCAGTCTAGTTGAGACTGGGGCAATGATCTATAGCCAGCACTCCAAGAAGGTGCTCAGAAACAAAGTTGTTAAAATGCACTGTGCCTGTGGCTTGCCAAGCGCCAGCTTATTGTAGAACTGCAGGCCTCTAGGTAACCCTGATGAGAGATTTAAGACTATGATGTGAATTCTGCACTGTTTTAAAGAAATAAGACAGTGAATTGATGACAAATAGGTTGTTTTTGGCCTCTATTAATAATGATGAAGAGCTTCTAGTGTGTGTGTATGTGTGTGTGTGCTGGGGATGGAACTCAAGGCCTTAAACCATGTTAGGCAAGTACTCTTTCAGTGAGCTACATCCCCTGCCCTTCTCAAGCATTTCCGAAAGGATAACCTCTGTCACTCAGACTCCATTTCTTCTGTAAAGTAAAGCAAATGAATTTGAGATCTTGAAGGTCATTTCTACTTTTACCCTCCCTGAAAATCATCTCTCCAATAGCCCTATGTGTACTCTAGGCCTCCACAAAACCTACAGCACATGCAGATAGCAGTGTCTTTCAACTTCTAGCCTCTCACTCCAATAAACACATTCCATGTTTATTTATGAAGGGGTCTTGCTATGTTGCTTCATTTCACTTTGACCTTCTGAACTCAAGTGACCTTCTTGCCTCTAGGTGAGAATGCAGGCCTATGTGACCATACCTGGCCCCATGTCCATTTTAATCACATATTTATTAATTATCTACTATGTCCTGGCACTGTGTGACAAGAGAATAACATATTTGTAACAGATATATTTGCATTCTTCAATTGTATAGAATTGTATAGCTCTTGGCAATTTATGCAACACATGTGCAACCTAATGATCTCTTTGCTAAGAAACATTCCTGTAGGATAAGAGGGCATTATATACCTGAATTAACAGATGAAAAATATGATGAAGCTCAGAAAGGCTAGGTGGAACTCCCCTCCCCTATCCCCACCCCACTCCACCCTTGCCCAGGATTGTGATCCCCAGCTCAGGAGAGCACCTCAGCTACCCAATATGTCGCTCACACCTGGAAATCAAGGGAACATAAAAGTATTTCCCAGCTACAAGTACATGGAAAATCTCCAAATGAGTTTTTTATTATATATTTTATTAATATTTTCAGGATCATGAAAACACATTGAAGCTTAATACAAACTATGGACTTCCTCAAAAGAGAGATTTATGAACACACACACACACAATTTCCCACACATTTTCAGGAGGTTCATGTTATATACCCAAAGTGTTTCTCAGTGTTTCTCAGATCCAAAGATTCTTCAGGCTCCTTGGCACACAGTGTGTGAAGAAGGACCACACAGTGTGGCAGTCAGCTGTATGCTCCGCTTCATGTGATACAGCAACGGAGAATAAGAACACTGCTCACAGAGACCCACCAGACTAGAGTAATACGAGCTGCTCACAAATCAGTGGTACCCACAGAGATATCCACAGCTGTGGAGTGGGACAGTAAAGGGCAGTGGGAAGGAGAGTTGGAAAGGCTTTCAGGAAGAGATAGCACAAACGTGTACATCACTCTCCCAACCTTTGCACCTAACATTTCAGGAACCAGGAAGAGTCTGGAATGCAGTATTCTGAGCAAGGGAGGACTATTCTGACTTCCCCTTTCACAAAGTGGTAGCTGAACACTTATAAGGTATTTCCCCTTGTGCATTTATTCCCCCTCAGAACCTGTTCTTTTTCCTGAATGGTTTCAAAGGTTAAGTGGCTGGATATCACCAAAACTGTTTTTGCCTACACAAACCTGTAGGGACATCTGCTGAATACCTAGAACAAGCACACACTGGGACAGGTACCAGAGCATCAGAGGAAAGTTATTGCCTAGGCCACAAAGTGTGGGGAAGAAAGGAAAATCAAACAATTCTCAGGTCAGTGTCATTCCTATTTTAAGGATAGTTCTCTTATTTCACAGGAACCTCAGTCTTTGAAAGTCTTAAATGGCTTCAGGATCCAGCCAATTCCTCTTCCACTCTTCCTCACTAACATAATTATTAATATTCCCCTGGTTCCTCCTCATTCCAAGACTCCATCTCTAGTCCTGATCTTTGATTTTCAGGCTGTATCATATATATAATAAAGGTCCCCAAAACTTTTGATGATGAAAAGGAATCCCCATTTAACCAAAGTTAGCATCTTGGGAGCTGAGCTGAGTCCAAACAAGCTGTGTCACTACCCTCACACTCCCCACGGAACTTGAATTCAAGAATGTCAGGCCATTACTGTCTCTCATACGGCATGGCTGTCTGCTTTTGGGGAATGCTCACCCACTGGCAACTCAAAACTGAGATGACCCTATCTCAGAAGGCTGGGTAAGACACAGTGGGCTCCTGATTTTACTATTTGTTTGTTTGTTTTAAAACAACTTTCTCGGGGCTGGAGCGGTGGTTTGGCGGTTACTGCGCTTGCCCAGCATGTGCAAGTACCATGCACCACGTATATAACAATGTCTTGGAGAAATGAAAGTCACATGAAAAACTAAATAAAAATTCTCTTTCTCTCATTGTCCCTCTATAAAAACAACAACAACAACAACAACAAAAAACTACAACAAAAAAACCTTTCTTCCTATACATATTTTGTCAAGCTAACTACTGCTTCATTAATAATGCCTTTTCACACTGCAATGGATGTCCTTTTACCCTTGCATCCTTGGGAAACTTCTCATCTGGACTCTGCTAAGGAATGACCTTTTTTGTAAAATCTCACTGTACCTGCTCTGGTCAGAATCAATCACTTCCTTCCCAGAGCTCTGCCAAAGCAGGGGAACATCTCATTTACCTCCCTCACAGTAGCCTTCGGGCATCATCATGTCTACTGGAATAAAATAATCTTGAGAGCAGAAACAGGGAATCCATAGAGCACAAAGGGACAGGGATCAAAAACATGTTCTGGAATCCAGCCTTTGTGACCGTATACAAGCCAGTAAACTTCCTAAGTTTTTAAATTACCTCATAGGGCTGTTGTGAAGCTTAAAGGAGATAAAGCATGTAAAATGCAATGCCAATCATACAGGTAGTGAGTGATCAAGAAGTGATGACTACCAGGATGTCACTTTAATAGACTTAACATGAAAAAAAATCTAAATGGGGAAAATGACATTAAATTGTATACTGCACATATTTTATGCCTTATAATTTTTTTTCTTAATTTCATTTTTTGTGGCAAAAATTGCGACTTTCAGATTAAAATGACCTTTTCTTCTTTGAAATTTAATTTTGACTTGTACAATAGAATATGGAAAGAGCTATAATTCTGAGAAAGGTCTGCAATCAGCAGATATAAAGAAGTCTCAATAGTAATCTTATTCATGTGCTTTTAAAGCCAGCAACAGTTTAAGAGTTATTAGTTGGGCTGGAGTGGTGGCTCAGTGGTCTCGGTGAAGCACGAGGACCCGGGTTCAAACCCCAGCACCACGTACACAATTAAGTGTTAGAGCAACTAGGGTCATGTGAAAAACTAAATGGAGTTGTTTCTCTCTTTCTCTGTCTCTCTCACTGTCCCTCTCTCTTAAAAAAAAAAAAGTTATTAGTTATGGAAACTGTATGTTTGTGTATGTGTACATACTAAATAAAATACATGCCTCTAAAAAAAAGCGATGGCTATTATCAAATCTAGAAAGTGAAATAATTTGAAAACTTAAAACCTCTATTAAGATATACATACTCTGTTTTTCTCTAGTGTTCTATCTTGACAACTAGTGCAGGAAAACAGCCTTGCCTGTACCAAACAGGCTCCTTTTGCTCACCAAAGCCTACCCTGCTCCCTCCCTGCCAAATGGGCTGCAAAGTGATGCAGGAAGCTGGGGTTTCTTTGGGACCTACTGACTTTACTCTCTGGTCCAGGGCCAAGTCTATTTTCTGTTAACTTGAGTGGTATTACACCAGACTTCTTTTCCACTTTTGTTGCATGTGGTTTAAATTTTGCATTCAGAAAACATGTGCACAAGTGAGTATATAAAAGAAACATTAAAAAAAAGTTTATACCCAGGGAATGTGAAAAGGCAGACATTTCTGTGTGTTTTATGACTATTAACAATGTTGCTCTTATACTCGTGGCATTCCTGAATTCATGCTATATGCTCAGGAAGTGCAGTAATGGTCAAGGCTGCCAGATTCTCTACTTCTCCTTGCTATACTGATTTTCCATCCATTAAAGGATCTACCACCACTTGAACACTTACTCCTTTCCCTATTACTCAAAAGTTGCATTTACTGTAATAGTGCATTCTGCACAGCTCATGAATTTATTTAAATATATTTCTTAGGAGAGTACTGAGTCCAGGACTTTTGAAGTTTGATTATTTAAAGTCCTTCATTTGGGTAGTGACGGAAAAATAAGAGCAGGAGACCATACCGAGCTAGAAACTGCAAGTACCAAAAGTCTGGGTGGAAAGCTTTCCAGATCTAATGAACAAAACAAAACAAAAGCTATTATGCATTTGTAGGTAGAATACTTAGTTTAAATCCCTGTATCTACCAAGTAGCTCAGAGTAATATTGCTCTTTGAAAATCAAATCTCTTCATCATATTAAAACCTTTCTAAAAATTATTTTATGCTGACCATAATATGCCATGATAGAACATTTGAAAATTTGAGCGCATGACCAATTGAGGCAAGCTCAACCACAGAGCCTGGACCTTAGAAGATGTCTGCTTTTGAGGTCACCTCCACTCTGCCTCCCAGTTATCAAGGTTTAGCCCAGGCTGATCTGCCAGAGGGATGTAAATTCTACGGAATGAAAATGGCAGCTGGGAACTGGCCTCCATCACTCTGACATGTCTTCAGTTGCCCCTGAAAGAAGTGGACACAACACTCAGCCACGTTGTGTGGCAAAGATACAGCGTCACAGAGACAATAGCTACTTGCATTCATGCCATTCCTTTTAGTGCAAGGAAATAAAGTGAAGGAATTTTCCAACAAAGGGAGGGAAAGGTATATAGTGTGGTTGTTATTTTTAAAGGCTTTAATTATTTAGAATTACAGCCAGGGGCTGAGGGTATAGCTCAGGTGGCACGGCACTTGCCTAGCATGTGCAAGGCCCTGGGTTTAATCCCTAGTATGAGGGAGGAAATAAGCCACAAAACAGAATTATAGCCAGGTGTAGTGATGCATGCCTACAGTTCCATTTATTCAGGAGGCTGAGGCAGGAGGATAGCAAATTCAAGGACAGCCTGGGCAACTTTAGAAACTCAATTCTAAAAAGAAAAGATAAAAATAAAAAGGGCTGAGAGCAGCTCAGTGGTAGAACACTTACCATGTACGCACAAGGCCATGGTTTCAATCCCTAGTACCTATCCTCCCACCCCCCAAATCAGAATTACTAATATTCCTTCGCCTCCTTTTTCTTTTTCCTTTTCCCAGTACTAAGAATGAACCGGAGGTGTGCTCTACCACTGAGCTGTATTCCCAGCCGTTTTTATTATTATTTTTGTTTGTTTGTTTGTGGTAAGAGGGATTGAACCCAGGGTTGCTTTACCTCTGAGCAAATTCTCTGGTCTTTTTATGTTATATTTTGAGACAGGGTTTCACCAAATAGCCTAGACTGGCCTTGACGTGATAAGCCTCCTATCTCAGTCTTTGGAGAAGCTAAGATTACAGGCGTGTGTCCAGCATGATTCCCAGCGTGTCAAATATTTCTTAAATAAATGAAAGGATGCATGATTTCTGAGTGCTAATCTTTTTACTCGTTCTTATTAAAACAGATCAAGTATGAAAATTACATTTCATTTAAATCTTTCCGCATTTAAAAAAAATTTTTGCCTAGACAACAACAAATACAATTTGAAAATAAATTTTTGAGATTCCAACCAAATGTTTTAGACAGCTGAAAAGGAAAAATTTTCTCTGAAATATGGTCTACCTTTACAATAATTCTTTCCTGATTCTAGAGAAAACACGAGGAAAGATTTTATAGCAACATTCATAACAATGACATTGAAGCCCTAGAGATTAAAGGAAAATCAATGAATTTCCGTCTTTATCCAAAGTAAAATGGAACGTTATAAAATGAAAAATATATAAAGGTCTAACATAAGCAGTATAAAGCATTCCTAAGCAATGCAAAGTAATGAGTAGATTCAGTTTGAAACTCTGGTGTCATCTTCCTTGCCAGTTCATCTGGAGGGCTTGCTCTTTAACTGGAGCAATGAGCTATACTCCCAGTTACAGCCTGCACCAGCTGGAAAAGTACTTCTGGATCCACCCTGGGGGCTCCCAGGCTGGTTGAGTCCCATACAGGGAGAGGCAAAGGACACACCTTACGCAGACTGAGTGAGACAGCTACATACTCCTCTCAGCGGCAAAACCCCTCATGGTGTTTCCGCTATGGCTCCACCACAGACCAAGACTGACTGACAAATCACAGGTGTCCAGGAAACTTTTCTTTGACCAATTTAATTTAAGTTTTCAGGTGACTATCTTGGAAGGGTATTAAAATCAAAATACCCTATGAATCAAGTGAGTGCTCAAAATACAATAATTTTTTTTCCAAATGTGAACAATTTTATTAATTTCCCCTTTGACAAGAATTCATTACACTCAGGGCTGGAGTAATGGCTCAGTGATTACACCACTTGCCTGGCATGCGCGAGAACACTGGTTCGAACCCCAGCACCACATACATAATGAAGTATCAGATCAATGAAAGCCACATGGAAAACTAAATAAAACTGATTCTCTTTCTCACTGTCCCTCTTTTTTTTTTCAAGGAGAGAAAGAGACAGAGAGAAAGAGAGAATCAACCCTATTTAGTTTCGGAGCCCCTGTTGCTCCAACAATCTGGCCTGCACATGGTGCTGAGGTTCGAACTCGTGTTCCTGTCCCTGCACACAACAGGCAAGCACTGTAACCATTGAGCCACTGCTCCAGCCCCTGTCCCTCTTTCTTTAAAAAAAAAAAAAAATTTCATTACACTCAGAAAGATACCCATAACCATGCTAAAATCCAAGAAAGAAAAACAGGAAGGGAAAGTAGGAACATTTGCGAGTGCCTGCTGGATGTCAGGTAAAAGGGGAATACTTTCAAGTATTCCATCCCACTTCTGTACTCGGATAAACCCTGTGCGACAAGTACACATATATATTGTTTTTTGCTCTAGTGGTGTCGGGAGCGGGATCCGCCATGCCAAGATTGCGCCTGAGGCTAGGGCCCCACCCAGTTCTTTGAGGAAGTAGAAGCTGGCTGTAGTAGGCTTGTGTGGCATTAAGGGAAAAGTCAGAAGCCCATTGGTGCATATGAATCTATTGGTCACGTGTGCTGTGAGTTGTATATATGTGGGCGAATTTCCGGGGAGAGAGAGTTCAGGCGGAGAAGGGAAGAGAGAGGAGGAAGAAGAAGGTCGACCAAATAAAGCTCTCCCAACCTAACCACGTGTCGCGTCTTCTCTGCGGGCAGAGGGAACGCGATAAGTGGGAATATGTACAAAATGATGAGTTACCAAATAAAATGTAACCACAACCAAATAAAAGTGCCTTGTACCGATTTCTTTCTGTTATGATCATGGATGTGGACTCCTTTCTAAGCAATTTATCCCACTAATTCCAATGGTTAGAATTCACATTTTCAAATCCCATTCATAAAGAATTGGCAGCCTAAAAGTGTTTCCTGCCACTCTTAACTTGTCTTTAACAATGCAAAACCTAAAGCTTTATAATGTACTACCTTTAAAAAAGACAAATTAGTCACAGGACTTTGAGCCAAAGTCATCCACCAAACTACAGACTTTGTAGCATAGGTCAATCAAAATAAAGACTGGGACAGGTTCCACAAAAGATATGGAAATGTCCCCTGCTATCTTCTATCACTATCGATCACTTCAGGTCAGACCATGCTACAGTCACTCAAAATATCCTATTTATCTAGAGATAAGTTCAAAATGCCCAAGAATAAAAATCTTTTAACATTTTTAATAAAAAGCAAAGATACACATAGGTCAGAATATTCATGGGCTTAGGAAAAAAATAATACACATAAGTCATGGGTTTTAAGCGACTATTTCGGTGAAGTGAAACCTTTTAATGAAGTAGAAACACATGGTTTTCTTTTGTGACTCTTTTATGTGAGATTATTTTTGAAATATCCTCAAATTAAAATATTAGTATCTAATAATGCAGCCAGAGGCAAGTTACATAAAGTCCTCTCATATCTCCATCTGTAAAAGTATATTAGAAGTGATCTCTACAGTTCCCTTCAATAACAAGAGCCTATAAATCAATGGACATTTAAACAGTCCAGGCAGATAGTTATCTTTTTTTTTTTAAACTCTTACATATCTTTATGATCTCTCTTGACTTGTTCCATTGCTTAACCTCATAATAATATTGATGCTGATAATAAAAATTTTATGCCTAACACTAACCACACTCTATTCCTACAGTTGAAGCCAATTTTCTCCAGTTTGGGACTCTCTGGAGCTGAAGAACAAATGACCAGTGTTTTCCACATACAGGAAAACCCTTCATTAACTATTGGAATCCTGTCATTAAAGCACCCCTGACTCTTCCCATCTGAGGGCCACAACAACCCCAGGTCCTTTAATCATAGAGAACCTCCTCTCTAGAATTTAGTTAATTATTTTGCCTCTACAGAGAGTTACGTTAATCTGTTCAATACCATCAGCAAAAACTATGATTGGTGCTACTGCTGGATAACAGAAATTTGAGCATTTCTTTTAATATGACTGCAATTTGCTTTTGCTGAAGATAATTAATGCCCCTGAATGACCTTCTTCATGTTTCCTAGCAACACTTCAAACTAAAATCAGAAAGAATGAATTTTTAAAAACCATAAAGTACATGGAAAGTCTTGAAAAATCCCAAGAAATTGCACTTTTTTGGCCTGGAAAAAATAGCACAAAAGAGCAAGGGACATTGAGACATTAGCAATAAACTCATCCCAGGGAATATTTCTTCTTTCAAATGAAGACTGATTTGGTAAACCGAGTCATGCTTCTGCATGCCCACTGTATCCCAAATAGACTGTTGCCAGCCCTTTTTAAAACAAGCCCAGGGAAAGTTTTACATCCTCCTTTGGTTGCCCCAATGCCCATGTTTAGACTATCACAGTTGCAAAGTACTTCCTTCAGTGCAAGTAGACTCTTTTTTCTTGCTGTAATTTAATTTGTTTTTCTGGTTCTTCATGCCAGGGAAATAAATGAATCTATGCCTAAAAGTTTTTGGTCCAGAATACATTCAGAATAAGAAAACAAACAACCCAATTAAAAAAAAAAAAGGTCAAAGCTTTGAACAGACACTACAGCAAAGAAGATATACATATGGATGGTAAATAAACACATGTAAAGATGTTCAACATCCCTAGTCATTTGGAAGTTCAAATTAAAGCCCCAATGGGATATAACTACATAGTCACTAGAAAGGCTAAAATGAAAATTATCGAGCATACTAAGTGTTGGCTAGGATATGGAACAACTGAATTTGTCCTCTGCTGGTAGGAATATAAAAATGGTACAAACACCTAGGAAAACAAGTTGGCAGTTTCTTAAAAAATTTAAACATAATCACATAGTCTACCTATTCCACTCCTGTGTATTTACCTTAGAGAAAGGAAAGCATATGTCCAGACTGAGACTTGTACACATGAAATGTTACTAGCAACTCATTTGTAATGCCTCTAAACTGGACACAACTCAAATGTCTAAAACAGTCGATTACATAAATAAATATGGTAGATCAGTACAATGGAATTCTATTTGTTGATAAAATGGAACAGACTATTGGTACATGTAACAAATGGCTGAATCTCAAAATAAGCATGCTGAGTAAAAAAGCCAGACAAAATAGAATGTATACTATATTATGTCATTTATACAAAATACCAGGAAGTACAAATTAACCTAGAGTCTCAGAGCACACAACAGCTAATCTGGTGAAGGAGTAGTTAACTAATGATGATAAAGGGTGATGGATACGTTCACTATCTTGACAATGGTCATGGTTTATAGGTAGTATATAAACTTATCAAATTGCACATTTTAAACATGTTATACCTCACTGAAGTTGTTTTAACAGAAAAACTTCTTACATCCATTATAAAAATTAAGTTATAATCCTGTCTTATTTTCCCTTCTCTGCCTCCAACCCCTTCTCTAGAACATCCTGTCTTCTTTCTCTCTCAGATAAAACAAGTCCAGCTGTTTCTTTAAAACTTTTCCAACCAGAATTAACTTTTTCTTGTGTTCTCTTAAAATTCAAATCAATAAGTACTAAGAGTTAATAATCACACCGGAACAAAAAACTGAAACTAAAAATATTTTTAGGACAATGCTCTGAAGTTTCTGCAATGCTCTCTTCTAGACAATCTCAGAGAGATTAAGAAACTAGCCCCAGCTCACAAAGGAAGTGAGTGGACAAGCTAAGATTCAAAGTTAGGTGCTTCTAACTCCAAAGCTGACGCAAAACTTCTTAAACCATTACGCTCCAATTTGAAAGTATTCTTACCACCAAGAACTGGACAATAATAGCACATATTAAAAGAAGTTCAATTGTATTACTTTTAAGTACATGTGACAATTCAAACTATTTGACCAATTAATACCAAATCTGTTGGGCCATCTCGAATAAATGCATCTGCATTTAGAAGTACAATTTTCCGTGTGATTAAGGGAAAACAGATTTTCTCTCCATTTTGAGTATATTAAACCAGTTTTTAAATATCTTGAGCACCTAAAAAGTTGCTCTTTCATAGCAAAAAGGTAGCTTTCAAGTCACCAGTTTGAATAATCCCAAATTCTGAAAAAACAAGGCAAATTAGGGCACTATTCCTTAATAGAGCCCAAATGAATGCACAATGGAGACTGCTGTGCAAAGTCTGAAAATGAAACAAAATTGATTATGCACACATACCCTGCCACTAATTAAAAATATGCTAGTGTTACAAGTATACAATTTCAGTGGTGGTATTATCTTTGTTTAGAAGCATGGTACATTATTATAAATCTGAACTGTCTAGCATTTAATTAGGTTACTAATTATGAAGAGAATCATATTACCCTCAAGTCTTTTCCTGGATTTTGACCATGGTTTAATGTATTAATTTCACAGAGACTATGTTTTAAGATGGGGTCACATGTCAATAAAGAATACTGGTCACATCCTCCAACATGACCATGTGACAAGATTTTACTGATGGTACAGCTTGAGACATTTACTAGAAAAAAAAAATCACTGCTAATTCTCCTAATTTTAACAGTAAGAAGATATTTTACATTGCATTTTAAGCATAAGTAGCACTCCAGAAGTCTTCAACCAAGAGATACACAAAAATATCAACAGAAAAAAGAAAATCATTACATGACATTCTTTATTTCCATTTGTGTTCAATCGACTAAGATATTTAGCCTCATTGCAGTATCATCCTACTCCCTAGCTCCCCTCTATGACTATCAAAAATAAAATAAAGTCAGTGCAACATGTATGACTCATTATTCTTTAGTCATGCCAAGGACATAACCTTTAACCTAAGATTAAAAATAAAGTGCTACGTGTGAAATTCAATACTGTTTAACTTTTGGGTGTTGAGGTCTAATAAATATTAAATTTCAAAAGAAAATTAAACACTCTGGATCACTTCCGTTCATTTTCATGATTTCCTCCGTAGATTTCTATGGCTTTGACTACATCCGCTAGTTTGTGGATCCTGGTGGAGTTTGGTATCATTTAGTTTATAATCTGCATCACCAGTTAGTACAAGGCACAGAAATGTTCTCCACTCCCTATGCACTTCAAAGTACTTCATTTATTATCTGAACAGTTATTCTGACAAAACCATTAGTCAAGAAGAAAGCAAAGACATCTAATCTTTTAGAAGATGCACCTCTCACATCAGACTGCTTTAAACACCCATGATATTTCTGGCAAAATATTTATTTCCTAAGGAATACAACCCTACCCCCTGCCCTCCCGTTCCAATTTTTCTTACCTATGAGAAGGTCAGAGCTTGTTTATAGTGGTTTCCACCCAAAGTGAGCTTTTATACATTTCAAATTCACCTTAACTTTTCCTAAGTCCCTATGTTTTCTAGCCTTGTCTAAGGAAAACCCTAAATTTAAATATGAGCAAGCTACTGCAAAAATCATGGCGACTGTTTCACAGCTATCTTCAAATGATGACAGGGTTGACTGCAGGGGATACATACACACAAGAACTCTTTTAAGTCAGAGTTCTGAGTTGAGGGCTTTTGGAGTTAATAAGAACACAAGTTTCATGACTTAGAATGAGGTCTATTCATTCATTCACTTTTTGTTTCTTCTATTCTAAAATTCACACTGCTGCTATGTCACCAGATAATATGCTAGCACGCTTTGTCTTAAGAAAAACAGAGTGATCTAGTCCTCAGAAGCCCCTGTCACCTGTGAGGTTGAGTGGGCTGGCTGAATCATGTCAGTAGTCTTGTTAGATGAGTAGGGTTGGGTTGCAGACAGAGCCTAACAAGAACATATGAGGTCAGATGCAAACCTGTTTAGTAAGGAAACACACAAAGGTCAAACAATGAAGCCATTTTTAGGTGTATAGGTCAGTGGCATAGAGTAGTTTGACTTTAGATTCAGTTGGCTTCTGGCCTCAATGTCTGGATACCCAGTCAATCGTGGATTGACATTCATGTCTGCATAGAGATAGCTGTCATTCTGTTTCCAGGTAACCTCCTAAGTATTCAGACGCAGAGCTCCATCAGCATGGTAGGGTTTGTCTACGTGAGGTGCAGAATGAGCCATCCAAACCAAGCATTTGTCCATTTTCTTCCAGATGGAAGATAGAAACTTTGATCTTCTCTTCCTTGCCATTAAGCCTTTCAGAAAAGAAGGAACCCACTATTTGTGAGTTTTGCAAACTTCAGACTGAAGTTCAGAACACAGACAAGTAACTGTCCAAGAAAAACATGCCCAAAATGAACAGGATATAAACAAAGCTGTAACGAGGTAATTAATGGTAGGGACTTGACTCCCCTCACTTTGCTTCTCTGATAACAATCTGGCACTTTATCAGCAGGGTCTTTTATCTGGAAGGATTCACTATGTTCTACTGCTTGGAACTATTCTGGGAGGAGACAAAGAAACGCTTTCATCTTGGAAAGGAAATGGAACTACATCTAGAAGGGGTAAGGAAGAGTCAAAGCCGTAAAAAGACCTCCAAGTCTTTCACTGCCAGAAGGGAGCGGTAAATGGAAAATGGGATGCCCAGTTTTCCTGAAAGCACACGAGCAAGTCCTAATGGGAAAGTCATGCAGTCCTCAGCCAGGCCACAGGAGCAATGATAACTATGTGCTTTCTGCCTTTGATCGAATTCTGGATTTTTCCCTGTTGTCTTCTAATTATCTTTCTGATAAACCCAAAGAAACTTACACTAATTTACACCATGGCATAAGTGATTAATAATAACTTAAAAACCATTTATTTCCCACTAAGCCATTTTCTTAGAAGGGATGAAACCCAAATACTAAAAGAATGAAAGTCTACCTAGATCTTCAAGACCTGGTTCATGATGGAGGCTGCATCTGAGAAATCTGGGTGGGAAGATTAATTAGAGAAGCAAAGTGATTAAGATTTCTCAGTCATTTAATATAGGTTTTTACTACATTGGGCAGGGTATATGATAAAGCTCATCCTGGTCAATGGCTACAGTAGATTAGATATGGACCTCCTTGTGGCTTCATTCCTAAGGGAAATGGAGACTGCTACTGGTATATTAATTAATAGTCAAGAGTGATCCCTATTTCCCTTCCAAACATGGCTTCTCCACTCAGACCTCCTAGTAACAAGCCATGGGTTGGTTATGGAAGGACGTAGGATAAATAGGGCTTTGAATTCCCTATCCTATTTAGGCCTCAGAAATATTTATTCAAAGTTGAGACAGGGTATCTGGCCAATTTTAAACCCACAGCCTGGAGCTTCTAAAACAGAGCAGGGATTGCCCAGTGATACAAGTTCCCTTTTGTCAGGTGAGGCAGTAATCCTGTGGCTCCTCCCATGTTCACATCCAGGGTCCTGGTGGCAATTCACAGGGTTTCAGGTGAGGAGGAGGGCAAAAGGAAGTGGCTCTGCTGGTTGGCTTTCAACAGGGAGCTCCAATACGACATGGCATTTGAAGGCTGCCACTTTAGGGATGCGTTCAACCAGGTAGCAGAATGCAAATCCCTCTCTTGTCTTTTCAGGTTTCTCCTAAGTCCAGTTTTCAATCTGCTATGAATTAAGTTCTTAAATCATGCGGTAAAAAAACAAAAAGGTAAAAATGATTGCATTATATTAACTACATGACACTGAAGTTCAGTTAGAAAACAAGAATTCCATTTCTCAAGTTTATCTTCACTAGATTTATGCAAGTTATAATAAGTATTAAATGAATTCCATTCTGTTTTACCCATACTGAAGTCTGCTTTTATAAAAAAGAAGGATTTTTCTGCTGAAAATGAACAAATAAGCAGCCCAGCAAGAACCAAACCAACACTACTTACCTATCACCCACAAAGACAGCTCAAGGGACTCACTGGATTCGTTTGAAAATAGCTTCCGCCCACCACTTTGTAAATTATTTTCTTGTCTGTGTGACACATCTTTAGTAACAATTTGGCTTTTCCTTGGCTACCTAGATATATTTCCATAGTTTGTGCCAAAACAGATGGCCTTTTCCTATATGGTTCTAATAATCAAAAAGGAACAGGCCTATTTACAGAGCAGCACCTTTCATACAGATACACACTTTGTTAATGCTCACACTGTACACACTGAAAAGAAAAATCTCACTTGTGGGGGCATGCCTAATTTTGATTTTGAGGCTGAACTGAAAAGTTTACCTATAGGACTAAGAGTCTTCATCTACAGTTAGGAGAAATCTAGGATTTCTTGGGGCTGGTGGTCAGGGTACAAATAGCCTCGCCCACGATTTCTCCCTGTGGCCAAAAGTCTCAGAAGAGCCTACCTTGCCCTTGGTGTGCTCTCACCGAGGAACAAAAAGGGGTTTTAACCCACTTCAGAGGTCTTAGTCAATCAGATGCTCCTGTCAAGTACCTGTTAGAGCAGTTCTCTAAAGTTATCACATGTAATTTGAATAATAAAACTTTCATTTCCTAATACACAGTAATTTAAACACTTCTCTGATTCAGACTTGAGTTTTTCCAAATCAGTTTAGGATTTGGTAATCCTAATTTGCCCATAAGAAAATATGGGCAAGTAAAAAAAATTTTTTTCAACATGTACTGATATCCTTGTGATTCTGTTTCCTTTCTAAGAGAGTAAAACAAGAGATGATTGAGAAGGTAACTGTATGTAAAAGTATTCTGTAAACTTCAAATTCTATGTAAATGTTTGTTACTACTGTTTTTTCTTTCCTTTCAGCAATCCTGGGGATTTTCAAAATTATGTAAGGTTTTAACAGTGGAAACTTAACATGATACACAAAAGACAGATAGGAAACATTTTCTAATAGTTTAAAAGGTATGCATAAATAGCAGCCCACAAATAATCTCATTAAGATTTTATGCTTCTTAGCCTCAAGCCACATTTTCTCTTTACTAAGAGCAATGAGCCATGATTTCCTATAATAAGGAAAATTTCTTTTGTAAGAATTCTCAGTATTTCTCAAGAATCTCAGAACTTCAGTTAAGCCAGTTTTATTTAGCAACATGTCACAACCACTTGGACTTCACTGCAAATTTTTCTTGCTTTTCTGTAGATTTCAGATTAGAAAATGAGACCACTGCCAATATAATACCCAAGGTGGGGAGTAAATATCTCAAGAAAGCAAAGTCCAAATGTTTGTTATTTAAAACCGCAGGTTAACTTTGTCATGCTGAGAACTAGCTTGTCACATTTCACAGATCATCATCAAATAGAGAGGTCAAAGGGTACACTATGGGGTGAGGAGTTAGGACAACTAAGACAGTGGCAGATGGGTTCTGAACCAAGACCACCTGGATTCAAATCCCAGCCTTATCACTTAGTGGCAGTATGAGCTAGGAGACATTTCTAAATTTCCTTCTGCACAGTCTTCTCCTAGACAGTAGTAAAATAACAATGGTAATAAGCTCACAGTGTTGCCAAGATAATTAAAGGAGTTAATATGTGTAAGGTCCTAAAACAGTGCCTGGCCCATATCAAATGTTTGCTAATTGTTATCACTGATCACTAAATAGAATGGAAAAAATCAGAGTAGAAAAGATAGGGACAAGAAATATCATAACACATCATGACAAAACCCTAGGTCTGACTCAACACTGCATTTTTCTAGTGCCTGACATGTTTGATGCTCCCAATAAATATCTGTTGAGTGAATGACTCACAATCTCTGACTCCTGGAACAGTCACTTTTTGACTATGGACACCTTAGATTAACTCCTTCAGGGCTCTGGGTTTTCAACCTCCAAAGAAAGTTACCAATATCTGCCACTTGCTACCTCAAATTGATGATCATCAATATAAGAAAAAAATCGTTGCAAACTATCCAAAGGGTTTTCAGAAGAAAGTGATTTTTTTCAGACCAATGATCCTTTGTTACTGAGCAAACATGAGAGCTGGGGGTGTAGCTCAGTGAGTGGTAGAGTGCCTAGCAGGCATGAGGCCCTGGGTTCCATACTCAGCACTGGGGATGGGGGAGAGAGAAAAAAGCAAAAAGAAAAGAAAATTGAGCAAGACTGCACACAGTCACCTATCGAGAGAGGAGCCTCTGAGCCAGAGTTCATCATTTCCTTTGGAAAAGGGAATGTGCAGCCATGTGGATGGAATGTGATATCAGACATTATACATGACCAAGGAGAGGGCTGGAGGTGCAGCCCTCAGTGTGCAGAGGTAACTGAAAATACTGACTTTTGGGTGCCTGTGGGACAGGCAGAGGAGCTGTCCGATAGGTGGTGCACATCTGTAATCCCAGTGACTTATGAGGCTGAGGCAGGAGGATTGTAAAAGTTTGAGGCCAGCCTCAGCAATTCTGTGAGAATACATCTCAAAATAAAATATAAAAAGGACTGAGGGTGTAGCTTAATAGTAGAGCACCCCTGTGTTCAATTCCCAGTGTGTGTGGGGGAGGGGGGGTTGGGAGCAAGCAAGCAAGCAGCCTGACTCTACAAATTCCAGATCTAGAATTCACTCCTGAGCATAGGTGTGCAGCAACTTCAGAGAGTGCAAAAGAGTAAAAAAGAAGTGAGCTTAGGGCAGGACAAAGAGGTGTGCCAGTGTCTGAAAGGCAGCAGAGGAAGGTCCCCCTAAGAGGAGAGGGGCAAAAAATAAGGACAGAAAAGGCCACCGAGGAAGTTTGCAATAGTGTTACCTCCACATAAAAACCAAAAAGATGACTGCAAAGCATCCAAGTGGCTTTTGTAACCAGGAGGTCACTCTCTTTCCACCTCTGCAGCTACAGTTTCAGTGAAGTGGTAGGAGTTAGGCTGTAGTGATCTAAGAAATGAATGGGAGGGGAGCAAGTGGGAGCCTGTGGACACAAAAGTGTCCTTGGCTGTCTCCAAGGAAAGAGCCGGGCTTGCTCCCCTTTATTCTCTTGCAAACAAGAGGTGGTGAGAGCAAGGATCTCAGGACAAGGCAAGGGCTCAGAGCAGGCCCTTAGTAGATATTTTAACGGCGATCAAGAGTGCTCACAAAATCAAATGACACAAGAACATATGGTAAAGCAAATACTTATTCATGCCACACGCATCATTTGCTCCTGCTTTCTCTTTCATGGTTATGCATTCATTTCATCATATATTTTTCATATTTTCATTTCATGCAATCATGCAACAATGTAAACATTCTCTGAGGCCAATAAATAAACTTCTTCATTATGATTTCTGATCATAAAACATACCATAAAAAAGAGATGCTTATAACTGGCTTGGAGGGAGAAAAGCAGCTAAGAGTCTCAATGTTCAAGGTGAGTGAGGAAAATAAGATAGGGAGGAACAAGCAAAAGCATGCAAATCACAGTGCATCCTGTGCAGCTGACATGACTAATGAAGCTTGTTTCAACTAGATTATAAATAAAGTAGTCCCTGATGAGCTGAGATTTTGCTTTCTGCAGTTTCAGTTACCTATGGCCCAAAAATACTATATGGAAAAACTCCAGGAATAAACAATAAGTTTTAATTTGTGCACCATTTTAAATAATGTGGTGAAATTTCATGCTGCCCTGCTTGACCCACCAGAGACATGAATCATCCCTTTGCCCCATGTATCCATACTATAGATACTACCCACCTGTGAACAGCCAGCCATGTCCTTTATCAGAGCGACTATGGCAATTAATGCAGTGCTTGTGCTCAGGCTGCATTTTACCTTAATGATTCTGCACACAAAAGCACCAATGCTGACAATCCAGATAAACCCAAGACAAACTGTAAGGTGCTTCCTAAAAAGTGGAATAGTGAAAGTTCTCAATAAAGAAAGAGAAAAATCAGGTTGCTGGTGAGCTTTATAGCAAGAACAAATCTTGTATCTGTGAAACTGTAAAGAGAAAAAACCAAATTCATACTGGTTTTTCTGCCACAACTCAAATGCAAAAGTTACAGCTACAGAGTGTTGTTAAGTATTTAGTTAAGATGGAAAGCATATTAAATTTGTGTATGCATGCATGTATAGGAACAAACATAGTATATGTGGGATTTAGTACTATCTATGGCTTCAGGCATCCACTGGCGGGGGGGTCTTGGACTTGTCTCCTTAGAATAAGCAGGGGTGAAGGGAGGGATGGTCAAGTAAGGGTAAAAGCCCAGCCATGGAAAGATAACCAAAACATACTATGATGCTATTTCCCATGTCTTCATTTTAAGACCACTATAATTAATCTTTGCCTGCCCACTTTATTCCCTAATTCATATTCTCTGCCTGAAGAGAAAAAAAATATACTTCTAGTATTAAAATGTCCTCTACTACCCAGGATAAAACAACTGCATTTTAGTCAGTATTTGGAACTTGATACTATGAAATCTGTACATAAGCATTAAAAATGTCTGCTGAAGTGTGGAGAATCCTTAAAAAACTAGGGATGAGCCCACCACACGACCCTGCTATTCCACTCCTGGGTATTTTTGCAGGGGATTTAGAATCAGCACATTATAGTGTCACAGCAATATCTATGTTCATAGCTGCTATTACTATTGCTAGACTATGGAAACAACCCAGATGTCCCTCACTGGATGAATGGATCCAAAAACTGTGGTACATATATACCATGGGATTTTACACAGCAATTAGAAACAATGATATTGCAGCCTTTGAAGGTAAATGGATGGCTATGGAAGAAATTATGCTGAGTAAAATCAGCTTAACCCAGAGAACCAAGGGTTGAATGTCTCCACTCATCTGTGGAGGCTGGATCTAGACCCTGGCCATTGAGAAAGTTGGTCTATTATCATGTGTTAAATCCATATAAGGTGTAATGTTATACAGTCTAATACTTTTTTAGAGAAATTGTGGGAAGGGGAAGGGAGGGATAAGGGTGGGTAATTGGGGGGCTCTCCTGGGGGTAAATCTAATATCCAGAATCTATACACATTTTATATTATTTTGTTAAAAACTTGTATGGGGGGCTGGAGTGGTAGCTCAGCGGTTTCGGCGCTTGCCTGGCAAGCACGAGGACCCGGGTTCAAACCCAGCACCACGTACACAACTGAGTGTTGGAGCAACTAAGGCCATGTGAAAAACTAAATAAAGTTGTTACTCTCTTTCTCTGTCTCTCTCACTGTCCTTCTCTCTTTATTAAAACAAAAAAACAAAAAACAAAAAAAAAACCAAACTTCTATGGTTGTTCAATCAAAAAAAAAAAGTCTGCTGATCACCTTATCTACAATTATTTGAGAAAATACTTATGGCCAAGGAAATGAAAGTTCCTTATGGAAAGACATTGCTAAAAGTATTTAAAAATTTTTAAGTATTACTAAATTTAAACTTTTCCCCATTACTGTTCAGTATTTCCACAAGACTTAAATGCCATCTTTGGGGCAAATACTGTTCTTTATTAAAATTACCAAAGATTCTGCATCAATGGTTTCTCCTGTTAAACAACAAGCCATTTATTTTGTGAATTTCTTGGGTCACCCTTGGTTCAAGTGGAAGCAAAGCTCTTTATGATGACTTCCAAGTTATGAATCATAAAGCTCTATCACAATCTTCCGTTTGTTGGGCCCCACTGTCTGTAGAGTGGAAGGCCTGACTTCGCTCTCACGTAAAATCACCATCGGTGACATTTAGTCCTTGAGATGACCAATTGAATTCCCTCTTTTCCCTTGCTTTGCTGATTGGAAAAGCTTCCTGGACTCACAGAACTCACACTAAGTCTCGTCCTCAGGGTATATTTCCTATAAGGAAGAGGCTAATATATGTGGTCAGGTCCACAAGCCTGTGCTCTATCTCACCTGCTAGAAGGGATGTTCTTTAAGAATGAAGACCTTCTTCTTTACTTTACATTTTACCCAAGACCTAACACCACTAGGTACACAATGCATGTTTAGCAAACAATCAACTGATTGGATTTTAACTTTCCGAGTGAAAAGCAGCAATAGGCTACAGATTATCATCATTGTCAGAAATTTCACCTAAGAATGAGACTGTTTGCAGATCAAATCACTTGTTCTAACATGACCTGAATTGGCCTGTTAAAGTAATAGATAACACTGAAGAAAAGCTGGTCCCCACAAGTTTAGTTTTTCTAGCTTGCTTTGTTAGTGCATTCCATAAGAGGTGAACTCCTCATTCCTCTTGCTCAAAAACATACTTAGAAAAAGGTCTTAAAGAGATTTGGCATCAGAAATGAAGTTGGCTGGGTCCCTCTCTAGGAACTGAGAGAGAGAAAAAATATCAGTGACAAATGACAGAGTATATTTTTATGCCAAAACTCTTTGCAAAAAGCCATACAACACCAAAACAAAAACAAACAAACAAACAAAAAAACCCAAAAAAACAAAACATGATTTCATTCCACATGCTGCTCCTCAACTACCCGTGGTTGGAATTCAGAAATTCAGAACGCCACAAGCATATTCTCCAAATAAAAAACTAGGCAGAGCCACAATAAGAAGGAGGCCGAGTAAGTAGGTAGCTGCCCAGTATGATTCCATACAATTTTCCAATCTCTGTTTCTAGGTCTTCCCTACTTAAGGCCTAAAATGCCACCACTATAATCTCATGGCTTCATTTCAAATATATGTCCTGTGATACAACAATTAGCCTCAAGGAAGCTAACATTGGGGTCATTGACATGACTGGGGTGGGGGTGGGGGAGACTAGTTTAGCCTATAGGCAAAGAGGGAAACTGAGCAGTTGAAAACCCCCTAAGCAGAAATGAACATCTGTATCTTGACTTTTGCCCAAAGCCTGACCTGGTGTCACACTGTCAACTCTACTGAAACCAAGGGGTCAGGGTTTCCAGACTGATTGGATAAGAGCTTCCTTCTTTCATCCAACAATTGTCAGCAAATTAGGATGGTGCAGGGAGACTCATTCCCATTACTCCCCTTCCCTAAACCTCCAGGAACTCAGTGTAACCACAGGTAGGGTGGAGGCAGGGATTCCTATGCTGGGTGGGGAGTATATTCTACACTAACAGTACTGGCAAAGTCCTATTCTCAGGTGTTTCTACTTTTGCAGTAGGCAATGCTTGGGGACTCTGGTACCTGCTCTGCAGGTATCTCCATTAAAAAAGTTCCTTTGGGGGCTGGAACAGTGGCTCAGGGGTTACAGCATTTGACTGGCATGCACAAGGATGTGGTTTGAACCCTAGCACCATGTACACAACAAAATGCCAGAGCAATGAAAGCCACATGAAAAACTAAATAAAATAAAATTGATTCTTTCTTTCTCTCTCTTAAAAAAAAAAAGTTCCTTTGGGAAGTCTGGTCAACAAAGAGTTAGCTATTTTAATCAATTCAGAAAAGCATCTCTGACTTCTCCAAGACTTAGATGTTTCTTATGCTTCTCAGAAAACAAATGTGGCTTAAGCCAACATCTGGAATGGAGAAAAATATAGCAAACACACACACACAGATAATTAAATTAATAAGGAATGCTTTTCAGATATAACATCACATAAGCCAAAAAAATGTTTTCAGAACTAACCAGAACAAAGTTATAGAAGTTGTTTAGAAGCTAAATTTAAGTGGATTAATTCCTGGAGGGCACCATTTAGGAGCAGATCACCATAACCTTGTGGACCATGATAAAAACTGTACCCCAAATTTTTTCCTTGGGAAATTGAGGAGCCCATTAAAAATGTGCAAACATGCATCATAAGTTTAGAGGGAGATTCTGTCATGTCATTCACTGCCCCAGCAGAATGGTTCAACTGTTCTGAAATAAGACATCCCTTGATGGTCATCTAGCCCAACTGTAGATGCACTGCAGAAATCCTTTGGAAAATATGCCCAACATATATGATCAGTTTTCCTCAAACACTTTCACTAGAGGCAGTTCAGCACTAGGAAAATCTTTTTACTTCTTTGATGGAGAATGCTGACTTTCACAAAACTCTTCTTTATAATAAAAGCTGAAATCTACTTTTCTATTAGGAGTGAAAAAGAAAAATTGTGTGCCTTCTGCCATATGGGCAGCCTCTTAAGTATGTAAAGGCAATTACCACGTTGCCTCTAACTAAGTCTTTGCCAGTCTAATGGTTTCCAGATGTTTAGCTTCCTCCTCATCTTAGTCACCTCCCCTGGATAAATATTAGTTTATCAATGACCCTTCTAAAATGGGGATCCCAGAGTAGAATAATAAACAGAAAAATGTGGGTTTTGTCTAAGCATCAGAGTTCAGGGGGATTATGGCCTCTGCTACTAGAAGCAGCAATGGTGTTAACACTGCTTTCTCACAGGTTACCAGGAAATCCCATTTCACAAGCCTTTGTTGTTGTTGTTTTTCATAAGAAAGGCTATGAAGCCAGATATCCAGATATCCCTCATTCTGTATGTGTGATTTTGAATTTTAAGAAATCTGAATGACACATATCTCTATTAAATGTTATCTTGATAGTCTCAGCCCATCAATTCAGTCTTCCAATAATCTTTTGAATTTTAATTTTTGATTATGGACAATATCAGACATACAAAAATAAAAGCATACAGAGAGTAACAGGACATTCGATTATTCACCTGGCACCCATCTTAAGAACACATCAATAATAATAATAATAATAATAATAAGAAGAATACTCCCTCCCCCCAAAAAAAGAATACATCACAACTTAAATGGAAGCTCCCAGCATTTGGCTTCTCAAGTATACAGAGGTAATGGCCACATGCCTGAATTTGTATTTGTCATACCTACGCTTAAAGACTATTTTGAACTTTGATTCCTTCGCCTGTGATATTTACTTCGTACACAAGTTTGATAAACATGTGATCTAGTCTGTTTTCACTTAAGTAATTGAAATATTGCATAAAGCTTCACTGTCTATATCCACAGCCTAGTAATCCTGTCAACAGTGAGGTGACTCAGGCATGACTTATTCTTATGGAATCCTTACTAGTTCTCGGCAAATAAAGTACAGAGCACTTGCAAGTGATACATTCAATGATCCGGTCTAAAATAATTGATAACACAACTGGTCATTAATAAAACATGTCTTTTCCCTTGTTTTTGAAAATCCTTCTGCAGGTACAAAGCACAATATTCCCATTCCATTTTCCCCCAAATTACTGACACGGTTCTGGGCTCACTTGCACTTGAGGCTGTTATTTGGGCACAGGGATATGCCTTTGCTCAAATGACACAATGCTCTTTTTTTTAGCACCTCGCCTATACTTGGCTTCAGAGATTTCTTGCTAGTTTATTAGCAGAGACATGCACGCCAAAGCAAGCGCTGAAAAAAGTCTGTTTTCTTGGATTTTTTTTTTAAAAAGAGAGAGAGTGAGAGAGAGAAGGAGAGAATCAATTTTATTTAGTTTCTCCTGTTGCTTTCATTGCTCTGACAATTAATTGTGTACATGGTGTTGGGGTTTGAACTCGTGTCCTCATGCATGCCAGGCAAATGCCATAACTGTTGAGCCACTGCTCCAGGCCCTCTCTTGAATTTTGAATGTTTTCAATACAAACAAATGATAAATGTCTAAGGTGCTGGATATGCCACTTACCCTGATCTGATCATTACACATTGTATACATGTGCTGAAAGGATACACTATTCCTCTAAATATGTAAATTACATATATACATATATCAAACATTAAGGAAATACTTTTAAGGAAGTATTCTTTTTCTCTCCATTATACTATCAACCCCTTCCTCTCTCTAGAAGCTTTCTTAATGAGCAAACCTAGGAGCAATATTTTATAAACTGGATTATTTCTTACCATTAAACAGATCTATGGCCTGAAGCACATGGAGCTTTCCTACATGGGTTCTCTATTCATGCTACATTATTCTGAGAGGCCTTCTTCCATGTGTTTTGGCTTAGATATAATTCTGATTTGGAACAGAAAAATATACCTCCTCCCTTCTATTCTTATCAATCCATTCCCCTTTCACATGGCTCTAAACCCTGCAGCAGTTGACTGAACGGTGGATTTCTACAGGAACTTCCTAGAAGGCAGTCAGAGGAGAGGAGTTCATAGTCCAGGAAGGAAGGAAGGTCTCAGGTCATAGGCTCATGAGGCCAGAGTGGACCTAGGATACAACCAGTCCAATATCTTACTTTGTTAGAAAAGAAAACAGGATCAGGGAGGGGAAGTCACAATATAAGCAAATGTTAGCGCTTATATTAGATCATAAGACTCCTCAAAGGCCAGGTAAAATATGAAACCCTAGCATGGGCTTCTTTTCTACAAAACTAGTAACCAGTGGGATACAAAATATGATTCCTATATAGTAGGATTAGGAATCCCTTGAGCTCTTCAGAAATACACAGATCTGCTCAGACAAAAAGTCACAATTCCAAAAATCAATTCATTTTTTATGTGACTCAATCTAGCTCTGCACCCAAACCTGACCCAGTGTGAGAAAGGTACCATAAAACAAAAAACAAAGAAACCTCATAGCTGTTTCTGCATGCAAAGAGATTAAGATTTATTTATTTGAAGACACTAAACACTGAGCATGACTGCATGTTACAGTCATGATAATGGCAAGAAAAGAGGTTTAACAAGGAGGGAGGTGGTCAGGAGTTCCGATGGAAATAAAAGGAGAACTTCTCTGATTTCCATCTTAGCAGTGCTGGAGCCACTCTCTGCTTCCTTTATCTCTCTGTAAAGAAAATCTTGCCCTTTACTAGACTAGAAGAATTATGGGAAGATGGTCTATAGAAATGTGATGAGCAGCCTTGAAGGAGAGTTCAGTGTTATATCACAAATGAAAGGAGAAGTCTGCTACTGTCTTCTATAAAAACCCCAACGCTCCACCATGGAAAATGAGCTGTTTTGCTTCATAACCTGGGTAAGGACAAAGTGATAGTTCCTGAATTATATAACTTTCAAGGAAAACAAAGTAAGAATCAATATTCTTTCCCAATGTCACAGGCTTAAAAGAATCAACTCTTCATTTTTGTATTTGTCCCCCTTCTTTCATAAGACTGGTACAATCCAAAGGTTCCTTGAAATGTTTCTAAAATATATAAAACATATATTTTTCATTTTTGATTGTCAGTTAGATTTTCATATTACAACTAAAAAAGTTTCTACCACCTAGGTCCCTATGGGTAATTTCTATTACCACTTGTTTAAGACTATTGCTATTTGTACTTCAGTATTTATCAGAGAAAGAGCAGATTTCACTGAAAACTTGTCTAAAACAGTGACAAAAATGGATTGGGGAAAAGATGTTGCTGAAAGGCACATGAAATGAAAATAAGCCCAGAGAAGTAGTGGTGAGAGTGGGAGGGAAGAGCCACAAAAGCAATGTGATTTCTCTGTACATATGCAGCATATCAGATGCTGCAATTTCAGTTTTCAACAAGAGGCACTTTCTCAACTGCCCCCTGCCCCACCCCCACAGATCACCAGACTGTTGTAGAGAGTAAAGAGGTCTGTCTGAGCGTCACAACTAGTAAGTGGCAGAGTGGGAACAGAACCCAGTCTCTTGAGTCCTGGGCCTTTGCTCTGTTCAGGATTTCAAGGTCCTGGGCTTGGGGCATATGTGGTTTCTTACAATTCTTCAATGGAAACTTGAAATTCTCTGTGAAAGGGAATTCAAAGATGTATGTCCAGAGACATTTTGGTCTCTGAAAAGACTTCCAGTCTCTAGAAAGCCCTAGACATGCAGGCACTGGTGATCTGTGTTCAGAGAGCCAGTTGGGATTTCCCTTTAAACCACGAATTACTCTGCTTTGTGATATTTCAACAGAAGGGTGAGCAGTACTAACTTGGAGACATCTGTTACTGGTAAAGGGCTGCATATCTGGATCCTGCACAGAATTAGACAAATAAAATACACTGGATTAAAGAAAATTCGTAAACAAGATGTTGGGACTAACATTACCATTTTCGTTCTACGATGTTACAACAGTCATGACTGCACTTACACACACAACCGGAAAAATCCAAAACAGCATTTTCTAAGATTTCAGTCAACAATGAAAATCAACAGAGAAATAAGCTTGGATATATTCTTAAATGTGGAATAAAGGACTAAAAAAATTCAATAAAAATTGATTCTCTCTTCTCTCTCTCACTGTCCTTCTCTCATTAAAAAAAAAAAGATTATCTTAATACTTAATGCTTTTTTTTTAAGAGCTAGTTAGTTTGGTGTAATAGAAAGAGTACATATAATACTGTTGACAAAGCCCTGAACTCTTGCCTTTAAATTTCAACCCTGTGAATGGCTCACTCTCTGAACCTCAATTTTCTTGATGGGAAAATGGGGGTGACAGCTCCTCCTCCTCCTCTCAAAGTTATGGTAAACAAAATGCCCAGTGCCTGGCAAAAAAACAGGGGTCAACAAGGTTGGACTACTTTCTACTGACCTCTCTGCTCAGAACACATCATTGCTTATTCTCTGTACTCCTAAGTCAAAATCTACTTCTTATAAACCTCTTAAATCGCTTAACCAAGTATAACCAGAGTATGAAGCTACTCTTGTCTAGTCTGTTTCTCCACATACATGGCTCTTATGATGATTAATATTCCAAATGTAATCTTGCTACTCAAAGTATAGTCTACAGACCAGCAGCATTGTATTACCTGGAAGTTTGTTTGAAAGACAGACTTTCAGGCCCACCCCAGACTCTACTGAATCAGAATTTACGAGATTCCCAAGTAGTATGTTTATAGCTTACAATTTGAGAAACACTGCTCTATGATACACAAGGACACTCAATGAATCAGAGCCTACTGATTAAGGAAACAAGTGCAGCACTTCTGGTCAGATGGTGCTCTATAAATCTGCATTCAGGAAGAAGGCAGGGACAGGATGATTGAAAACTTCTTACTTGTCAGTTGGGTTTAAAAGCAATGTATTAGGTATAATAGTTTCAAAGCAATATTTAAATCTTCTATGTTAATGCCAGTTTGATATCCATAATAGGTGCTACATGTGTATTCTGATTACGTGTAAACAAGTTTGGGAGGATATTTTCATTGCAGTAATTTCTGGCTTTTAGGATGTAACACATCAGATTGATTAGTAATGAACTTCTGCAAACTGAATATTATCCACACAGACTGACAACCAAGTTCTATGGCATATTTCTGTTTCTAATATACATTGTTATTCTCTGCACAGGTTTTTCCCACTTGCATCAATTTTCTGAAAAGATATCTTAGTTTTCCTCCAGGTATTCATGGAAGAGAATACCTCTAGGGTCCTTGAAAGTAAAATTTACCACCCAAATTCCTAAAATCAATCATTAAATATTGGATGAGGGAGACTGGTAACTTTGTGTATCAGGAAACAAAAACCAGTCTGAGTGACTCATCTCTGTGATCAAAGATAATAGCCACAGTCAGGGCTTGTTGCAAATCAATGGCCACAGCAATCACATGTCAGAATCTCCTGTTTAATGGTTTCTCACATTAAAATGCGTAAGTCAGCTCTGTGAAACTAGGAAGTGGAACTCAGAGTACCACATAAATAATAAACACACGCTGCTGAGTTTGGTATTCTCATCCTTCTGTTCCAAGTGCATTTCAATTTTCAGTAGACACAATAAAATGAAATGGCTGTTTTGTCAAGAAGTAAGCAGAAAGGTAAAAGGTAACTGATACAGCAGGCTTCTGGAATGTTTCTTAAGAAAATGTGCACATTTTTGGAGGCCTACTTATCAAGGCATTTAATTCAAAATGAAAAAGGTGATCAGAAGGTGGCAGATAACCCCTAAAAGTAAGGCAGCCTGGGGCAAAAGGCTCTAGAAACAGGAAAGCCTGTTTTTGAATTCCATGCATACTCTATGTTTATGATTCTTTTTCAGGCACTCCGAGCTTGAAGAAGGTGGAAGGGAACTTGTACTACATGGCATTGCCATCGACATGCCACCCCTTACAAGCCAGGACATTCCTCCAGAGTGAAGAGCCAGGTGTCCCGATGTCCTCTCGAACTGCTGAACAGTGTGGCCAGATGCCAGGAGCAAGCCTGCACCAGGTGGACTGGCCTCAACAGGGATAATGCAAACACCCAGGCTTTGTTTTGCAAAAGGGGGATCACTATCAGAACCACGCACCCTTTAGGAGGCAGGTCTCCAAGGAAAACACGACTTACATAGTAGGTGCACCATGACAGATGCATCCTCCTCAGTGGCAATAAACCTCCTGCCCCTGCCTATAAAAGATCCCCACTAAGGTTTAAAAAAAAAAAAGGGAGAAAACAAAACAGAACAAAGACTATTATATAATAATTTATGAAATAAATACAAGGTAAAGTACATTCATAAACTGCCCATCATCATCCTCACTATTCCCTATAGCATCATGACACTACCTCATAATGAAGGGAACAAAAGGCGCCATGCTTAGAGCAGAAAAAGTGCCATCCATCGGGGAAGGGTAGAGTCTCTCCAACACCAAAAGTAAGAGGAACATGCTTGGATGACGATCTGGTTCTCCCACATCACTGTAAAAAAAAAAAAAAAAAAAAAAGTGATTGTACATAAAAGATTTGAATTTTAAGAAATGAGGCATTATCTTCAAACACTTCTCATTAAGTAATTATGTACATGAAGTGAGATTCTTGCTCAAAGGAACAGTTTTCCTTTTTTTCTCTATTCAGTTCTTATCTTCCTAATGTGCATCAAAGGAAAAACATTCATGGCAAAGTCAGGACTTGGATTTTTTTTTTTTTAAAGAGCGAGACAGTGAGAGAGAGAGAGAAAGAAAGAGAGAAGCAATTTTTATTTAGTTTTTCATGTGACTTTCACTCCCCCGACACTTTGTTGTGTATGTGGTGCTGGGATTTGAACTTGAGTACTTGCACACACAAGGCAAGCGCCATAACTGCCGAGCCACCACTCCAGCCCCAGGAATTGGATTTTTGCACATGATCATCTTCTCAAAGTTAATCATTTGCACCTGGAGTGGTGGGTTGCTCAGTGGTTAGGGTGCTCTGTCTAGCATGAACAAGGACTCGAGTTCGAACCCCAGCACCATGTACACAGCAAAGTATCAGAGCAACAAAAGCCACATGAAAAACTAAACAAAATTGATTTTTTTCTCTCTCTTTTCCCTCAGTCTTTAAAAAACAAAGCAAAGTCATTTGCTTAAGCAGATTCTACTATTCTGAACTATGAAATGTGAAATTTTTGATATCCAAACAGATTTAAGAAAGCAAGAACATATTAGGGCCAGAAAAGTTTATCTGCAAAAACTATTAATGTAAGGAAATGTATCATAAACAGTAGAAAAACTTGGTGTTATAACTTTTTTTTAACCTTCATAGATAACTCATCTATGTTCACACCAAGTGCAAATACTGCTGGCAGAATACAATGGTACATATTCTAAGTGTCCATACTAATAATTCCACCACCAGCTGTAGGGTTCAAAGGGCACAATGTGGAACTTTTCAATCTACCCTGACAAGACTGGAAGCCCTTTTAATGACTTTGGTTTGTGTTTCTGAAGTCATTGGCCATTTTTGTTCAAATAGACCGCTACCATTTCTGAGCACAGCTGATCAGATTAGTCAGCTAACTGCTATAGTTTCCAATAATAGGATGCAATTCACCAGTAGTAAGAAATGACAAGTATCTATTTGGTTAAACTCTATATGTAAACAACTTGATTTTCTTTTTTCTGCTTCATTTTAGTATACAGTCTTTTTTTTTTTTTAATTTGTTCGACATAGTCTTATATATTGGAGGGAATCGTTACACATTCATGCGTACATGGATATTGACAAAGCAAGTTAAGGTCGATCCTAGTCTTGGATCTCGCCCCTTCATCCATTCCCTGATCTCATGTCCCCTCTATAATACCCTCATGCTATAGATAGAAATGAGCATATATATTCATGCATATTAATTTTTGAAATTTCTGTGTTTCTCTGCCTGCCTGTGTATAGTTTGGCTTCTCATGGGAGTCAACTGCTCTCAGCCACATTGATAACCCCCTTTTTCCCTCCTTGCCTCCCTCCATTCAATCTTTCTTTTTCTTTTTAAAAATTTTTTATTAAGGAGTTGGGTTATTGTACAATCATAAATGTATATAAAGTAACAATATGATATGCATATATTCATAAACCAGAATTAGCCCCACATTTCCCACACCCCAATCTCTTGAATCCTTTATATTTCACCTCTACAAACAATATAAATGCTTAGGTTGCAAATTTTCCAGAAATGAATGACTGTATAAGTATTATTTGGATTCTCAGGGGGTAAAAAGTAGGCTACATTGTTGATTATCTCCTTAGATCCCTCCTTATCCTCCCTTTCCTTTGCCCTCCCCTCCACCCCCACATATCTATGATCCCCCTAGATTATGTGTTGCTATGCCTTTGCTGGGTCTAATACATGTGTTTGATAACCTTTCACCCAAGCCTGGGTTTTGCTCTAGCTTCCACAAATGAGGGAAGACATTTGACCCTTCAAATGAGGGAAAACATTTGACTCCTTAAGTCTCTGGGTTTGGCTAACTTTGCTCAACACGATTTCTTCCACTGCCATCCCTTTACCTTTAAAGATCGCAATATCATTGTTTCTAATTGCTGAGAACTCCATTGTGTGTGTATATATATACGTGTGTGTGTGTGTGTGTGTGTGTGTGTGTATACCAGAGTTTTTGGATCCATTCATCCAGTGAGGGGCATCTGGGTTGGCTCCATAATTTAGCTATTACAAACTGAGCTGCTATGAACACAGATTTTGCTATATTGCTGTAATGTGAATGTGCTAATTACAAATCCTCTGGGAAAATCCCAGAAGAGGGATAGTTAGGTTACATGCTAGATCCATCCCTAATTATTTGAGGAGTTTCCACACTGCTTTCCAGAGTGGCTATACCAGTCTGCAGTTCCACAAACAGTATGCTAGTATTCCTATCTCTCCACAACCCCTCCAGCATTTGTTACTGTTGATATTCTTCATCTTTGCCCATCTGACTGGAATGAGGTGAAATCTTAATGAAGTTTTGATTTGCATTTCTCTGATTACTAGTGATTTAGAACACTTTCTTATGTATTCATTGGCTTGCTTGATTTCCTCTGTTGAGAAGTTTCTGTTTAGCTCTCTGGCCCATTTATTCATTAAATTGTTTTTTGTGCTTGATAGTTTTTTTGAGTTCTTTGTAAATTGTGGATATTAGTCCCCTGTCAGAGGAATCACAGCAGTGATTATCTCCCATTCTGTAGGTTGTGTCTTGACAATTTTGGCCAATTCCTTGACTGAGTAAAAGCTTTTTAGTTTAATGGCATCCTACTCATTGATTTCTTGACTTTAATTCTTCTGCTTTGGCAGTCTTGTTGAAAAAATCTTTGCCTATTCCCATATGCAAGAGTACTGAGGTTGACTACCTTTCACAGAGGCCTAGGGTTGGCTCCAGGCTCCACAAATGAGTGAAAACATCCAACCCTTGACTCTACCTGCATCCTTGCACATGCCAGACAAGCGGCATGACTGCTGAGCCACCACTCCAGTTCCTTTTTTTTTTTTTAAGAGAGAGAATCAATTTTTTAAAATTTATTTTGTCATCTGGCCTTTGCTTCTCCAACACTTAGTTGTGTATGTGGTGCTGGGGTTCAAACCATGCCAGGAAAGCACTCCAACTGCTGAGCCACCGTTCCAACCCCATAAACAAACTAATTTTTTAAAATGAGAGAACAAAAATAATTTTTAACAGAAGAAATCTTCATGTGCTTTTAAGAAGCCAGTTTCTGGTGCTGGAGCGGTGGCTTGGCAGTTATGGCACTTGCGCAGCATGCATGAATACGTGAGTTCAAACCCCAGCACCACATACACAACGAAGTCTTGGATCAAGGAAAGCCACATGAAAAACTAAATGAAAAATTGTTTCTCTCTCTCTCTCTGTCCATTTCTCTTAAAAAAAAAAAAAAAGTCAGTTTCTATGTAATATTGGAAAAGGGGACTGAATTTGCTAAAATTTAATATAAAACAGAATTCTATAAATATTAAACCAAGTATAAAAATATGATTTTATATGATTTTTCAGGTACAAATCTATTTTACAGAGCCAGGCAACATGATATAATTATTAAAAAGTAACATCTTAAAAAATACCATCTATAATAGGAAGAAGTTGATTAAAAACTGTTGCCTAGAAGAAAAATCTCAATTAATAAAGTATTTCAACCTCTGGCTTCATTTTGCCACACCTATCCTCTTCTTACCTGTCCACTGTACTGGCTACAACTTCCAGCTGTTTGAGAAGAAAGGGATAGAGTTCTGGGAAACGAGAGAAAAACTCTCTGCCTGTCATTCTGTGGAGAAAGAAAAAAGATAAATTACTATCATTTATTTCCCCTGTTCTGATAAACCCCCTCTTTAAAGAAAGGTAACTAAGGTCATTTGTTTGAATATGTAATACAAGTTAAAACACAACCTACCTACCTCATCTTAAATTTAACAGAAATGATACATACAATTTTGATTTTGAAAATGCTTTAGATGCGTGGACTTTTATCTCTAAATGTAGGATTATATGTTTATATTCATGAGATTAATTCTGTCAGGAAGAAACATTTAATGTGTGAAAATGCCAAGTTTGCGCAACTGATTTGGACTTTGCATTCAGTCAACACCTGACTGAGACCAAATCAGCTTTGGTGATATGGGCAGGTCTAGACTGCCCCACCTGGGTGGGCATCCTGACATTTTGGATCAAATAACTCTCTTTTGGTGGGCATTGGGGGGCACTGTCCTGTGCATTACAGGCTGTTCAGCAGCCTCTGTGGTCTCTACCAGCTACATGTCAATAGCATGACACTCATATCTCCAATTGTGACAGTCAAAATATTTCCAGACATTGCCAGATGTACCCAGTGAGACATAATGGTCTCTGACTTAGAATTACTGCTCTGGAGCATCCTATTAACACCTATAAGGATTCACCTTTTCTTTTTTATAAAAACTACTCTTGAACTTTGCCAAAGTCCTGAAAGTAGTTCCTTGGACTGCATAACTTACCAAAACACCCAAGCTAAAGACAGCATTTAGGAACCTCTGTAACTACCAAAGAAGTACTCTGAAGAAATAGCATTAATATTTCTAGCTGTCACTTTTATCAACTCTAGATATATGCTCATATTAGTGAAGACCCGGATATCAGTAATTTAAATTGGAGAATATTTTTCACACAGCGAAATTCTCATTTCTTTTAAGAGCATCAATTCACAAACATATACACATGTAATCCCCACCCATCAAGACTAAGAAAATTTACCACAGGGTTCCCTCATGCTCTTTCCCAGGCAACTCCTACCCCACAAAGCAACCACTGATTTGATTTCTATCACAGTTTGGATCTGTCTATTCTAGAATTTCCTTAAAAGGTAAAACTTTGGGGCTGGAGTGGTGGCTCAGCGGTTACGGCGCTTGCATAGCATGCGCGAGGACGCGGGTTCAAACCCCAGCACACGTACAGAACAAAGTCTTGGAGCAACGAAAGACACAGGAAGAACTAAATAAAACTGATTCTTTCTCTTTCTTTCACTGTCCCTCTCTCTTTAAAAAAAAAAAGTAACATCACATTTTTGTGTGTTTGGCTTTTTTCACTCAATTATAATAAGGCTTTTGATATTTTTTCATATTTTTCAATGTATCAATAGTGTGATTTTTGTTCTGTTAAGTAGTATTCCACTTTATGAATATAAGGGTTTGTTTATTCATTCTCCTGTTGACTGACATGGGCACTTGCCTTTCCATATTTTGGCTATTGCGAATACCACTATTATGAACATTCTTGTACAAGTTTTTTTGTGGACATATGTTTTCATTTCTCTTGGATTAATATCTGAGAATAAAACTGAAATATATTTAACATTTTAGGAAATTGACAGGTTCCAAAACAGTTATATCATTTTACCTTCCCAACAACAAGTGAAAATTCTGGTGGCTCTATATCCTTTTCAACTTTCTTCTTATCTCTGCAACCCCGCCCCTCCTCCCCATTTCATTCATCCTTGTGTTGATCTCGCTGTGATTTTCTTTTTGTTTTTAAGAAAGAGTCAATTTTTATTTAGTTTTTCATCTGGTTTTTGTTTTTCTGACAATTGTGTATTGGTGTCCTGAGTCCTAGAGCATGCCAGGCAAGCACTCTACCACTAAGCCACCTCTCCAGCCCTTCTCTGTGATCTTGATTTGCATTTCCTTGATGACTATGGATGTTGAGTACTTTTTTGCTTTGGTCATTGGCATGGCCTTTTGTGAAGTATCTATTCCAGATTTTTGCCCATGTTTAAAATGGATTGTTTCTTTCCTTTGTCCTATACAGTCATATATGTTCTTCTAGTCTATGGCTTGCCAACTTATTTTCTTCATAATGTCTTTTGATAAGCAGAAGTTTTAAATTTTTGTCAAAGTCTAATAATTTAGTTTTCCCCCCTTTTATGACTCATGCTTTCTGTGGCCTAAGAAATCTCTGCCTACTTCAAAGTAAAACTTTTTCTATTTTCTTCTAAGTGCTATATGGTTTTAGCTTTTATGTTGAGGTCTATGATCCATCTAAAATTAACTTTCATACATGGGTCAGAGAGAGGTCAAGGTTCTTATTTTTTCTGCACTGGTATATCATGTTTTTAACAAGGAGATGTTTTTCAAATAAGAGAGATGTGTTATGCTCATGGCTTAAAGATTCAATATTATAAAGATGAAATTTTCCCCAAGTTGGTTATAAATACAAGTCCAATAAAAATAGTAAGGAGGGGTGTGTATTACACACTTACACAAGTGATCTGACAAAAGTAGAGTTCAAAATGTATGCAGACGCAGCAAGGGGTAAGAGTGAGACAACCTTAAGGAACAAAGCTGGAGGAGTCACAAATCAGAGAGCTGGAAATATTAGAAAAGTTCAATAATTAGGACAGTGTGGGGACAATTAAACTAATAAAATAGAACTGAGAGCACAAGGACACACACACATATGAAAACTTGATTTGTGAAAAGGCTGATAATGCAGATCATAGAAAAGGATTGTATCCATACAGAAAAAATTAAAATTGGATCCTGCCCCCTCCCCATATATAAAATTAAATTCTATTGAATCGAAGACTCAAACACAGCCATGAAGTAAAATAATAGAATTTTTAAAAAATCTGTTTTGAAAATTTGAGACTCTGTCCTGAGCATTCCTGACTGGCTTCTTTTTTTTTCCCCACGAAGGACATTCTGGGGCAGCCTAGTTAGTACATCCTCTGCATACTGGGAGCCCAGAAGACTCAAACTTCATTCTGTTCAGCTGCCTGAATTCTCTTGCAGCACTCACATGGTTTCGTTTTTTTGTTTTTGTTTTTGTTTTTTTTTTTAAGAGAGAGGGACAGTGAGAGAGACAGAGAAAGAGAGAAACAACTTTAGTTTTTTTTTTCACATGGCCTTAGTTGCTCCAACACTCAGTTGTGTACGTGGTGCTGGGGTTTGAACCCGGGTCCTCGTGCTTGCCAGGCAAGCGCTGAAACCTCTGAGCCACCGCTCCTGCCCCTCTCACATGGTTTTAAATCATAAGACAATGACCACTTTTTTGAGTACACTGTTGATTCATCCTTTGACCCTTTAGTAGCCCATGTGGTGGGATAAAGTGGAGTTTTATAAAAACTCCCTGCCCCTCTCGTACCTGACCTTTCCAGACAAAATGCCTGGAGGAGGGTTTAATGGAGGAAAGGTGAAGTTACAGCTCCTGAGGTGGGGCAGTGATTTTGTGATTGTGGAGGGAGAACAACTTTGACCCCAGGGAAGGGAACATCCCAGACCCTGGAGGTAAAATGGAGGGAAGAACACTAATATTTTCTGCTGTCAGAAGGAAAAAAAATCAGTCTTCAAAAGGAGGAAAAGCAGGAAATAGACATCTCAGAAAAGAACTTTTAAACAGGGAGCAGACAAAATAAGCACCCTCCTGCTTCAGGGTGGCAGGGTGTTAGCGCGATATGTGGGACCCAGATAAGTCAACTGTGTCAATGCAGCATGTTGGCAAACTGCTCAGTAAACATCCCTTCCCGTCATATGAACCGAAGTCCAAATCCTTGCTGGATTTAGAGTAGGAGCTACAGAAGCAGACTGTTAAGAGAAGAAAACATGGTGTTCTCCTGTCCTTAACTCAGAATATAAAATAGAAACTTTGTAATTGGCACTTACACCTATATTATGCAGTCAAGAATAACAAATACCTGGGTCTGGAGCAGTGGCTCAGTGGTTTCGGCGCTTGCCTGGCAAGTACAAGGAACCGGTTCAAACCCCAGCATCATGTACACAACTGAGTGTTGGAGCAACTAAGGACATGTGAAAAACTAAAGTTGTTTCTATCTTTCTCTGTCTCTCTCACTGTCCCTCTCTCTTTAAAATAAATAAATAAATAAATAAATAAATAAATATCTTTAATAATTAAAAAAGGAAAAGGAAAAGAAACTGTCCCTACAACCTTCCTCACCAAGGAAAATGCTCTGTTGCAGCTCTCCCAAATATGACCATATTAAATTTACCTGATGGGCCTGTCATCCTCCATCAGACCACTCTAAACACACTTTAATTGCCTTTCCCTTTAACCTCAGTGAGAAGTCTATCAGAAACTGTCCATAAGGGCCCTGCCTCCAGCAGCAGCAGATGCTTCCATTCAAAACACCTGTCAAGAACTCCAGATGTTTTCCCCTTCTCTGTGGCCACTGCTCAAGCACTGCCTGGGGCAATCCATTGCTTCCCAGCTGGTGGTGTGGGCAAAATAGAACAGGTTAGACTGACTGCCTACAAGCAGTATCTCCAAATCCAAAGACTAGAATCAATTATTTGGACTCAAGCATGAACTTTAAGGTTTACCAGCTGGTTGTCCTAGATAGCTCCAACAAGTACTCATGTTTTCTTTACAGAGGCACCATGGCATACATGGCATACATACACTTGGCATACATGCCAAGGGATTGTATTTCTTTTGTGACAACAGGCATTAGCTGCCTCCCTCCCCAAAACAGGGAGCTTTGCATCTTTGGGGTAATTGTAAAAGACTCTCAAATGTTGAAAGAAATGCCACCAGTAGATCATATAGCCTTCTGATGACTGTGAAGATCACATCAAAATAAGACTATGTCAGTTATTCACAGGAGTTTCCTAAAGGTATAAGTGACTCAATTTTTACACTCACACTATGAGAGTCATCCGATTACAAAACAAGGTACTGGAGTAGTGGCTCAGCGGTTTTGGCACTTGTCTCGCATGCACAAGGACGTGGGTTGAACCCCAGCACCATGTACACAACAAAGGCCACATGAAAAACTAAATAAAACTGATTCTTTCTCTCTCTACCTCTCATTGTCCCTTTCTCTTAAGAAAAAGAAAACGTGGTACAAAATTTGTCAGCTTTCATCGAACTAGTCACTGATAGTACCTCAGTTGAAAGGGTAGCTCATGACAGAGTTGTTATAGAAGTAAAACTGTCCTTGACTTCAAATTTACAGGTTAAGACAGCGCCAGTGCAATGCTAATACATTTTGAGTGATCTGGATTAATGCCTTAGGCTAAGTGGAAAGGATAATACAGAGAATTCAAGAGAAAACTAGACTTATAAAATTTGTGTGACTGTTGGATTTGAGCTGCTGAGGGGCACGCCGGTTGATGTTACACTGAAAGTTGTACTTATTCTGCTGCTTGAAGCCCTGCTGACAGTAATCTAAATTAACTGTTGTATGAGACAAACAGAATAGATTTAGTCTCAACATGGCAGTCAGATTAATCAAAAGAGCTGACAGGATGATGCACTCATGGGAAAATTCTTTAGAATTTAAGATAGTACAGAAATAAGTTATGAATGTAGCTGAGAGAAAATTCTCCATTAGTTTCTCACATTACTGTACATCTTGCAAAGTAAGGCATGACTGCTGACTTTAACTGAACCAGTCAGTTGTGGACTCTATTCACTGATGTTTATGTAATGAACAGCTTTGGGGAAACAGAGTATACTCCTTTAGAGCAAAGGGCAGACATGTGTATTACCCATATAGAAGATTCTGGTTCCCCAACTCTGAGTTCCCCTCCTGTGAAGCAACCTACAGCCTATACAGGTGTCTTCGGTCCCTTTTTATCCTCCCCTGGGGTCAGTGGGAGATATTTAGTTCAGGACACTAGCACAAAATTGCCGATTATCTGATTACTGGAAGCCACCAGGACAGTAACTTAATGCTATGAAAATTAATAAGAAAACTGGTAGTGAAGGAAAAGCACTTTCCTACATTCCCTAAAAACCTGCATTATATACTAAGAAGTAACTGATGGAAAAAATATTTCTTTATAAAAGAATTTCAGCCAGGCACAGTGGTCCATGCCTGTAATCTCAGCAATGCAAGAGGCTAAGGCAGGATTCCAAGTTCAAGGCCAGCCTGGGCAACTTACTGAGATCCCATCTCAAAACAAAAAAAAGAAAAAGGGAAGGGGAAGTAGCTCAGTGGTAAAGTGTCGAGTACTGAGGGGGGAAATCCAGCTAATAAATGGAGAAAGAAAATAGAATTATAAAATCATCATTTTACAACCCCTGATCAAAATAATGAGTTCATGAGGCTGGAGCGGTGACCTGGTGGTTAAGGCGCTTGCCTAGCATACTCAAGTACACCAGTTCAAACCCCACCACCACATACACAATGAAGTGTTGGAGCAACAAAGGGTACATGAAAAACTAAATAAATTGATTCCCTCTCTCTCTCTCTCTCTCACTGTCCCTCTATCTTTAAAACAAAATAATGAGTTTCAGGCAGAGATTATTGATGGATACTAAAACTATTAACTGAATGGCTGATAAGGAATTCTGTGATGGAAACATCAAGATAACACAATCTGAAATAGATCCAGTGATCAATTTTAGCATTACTAAAAATGATGCATGCATTTAAAGGGTTCACGCATTAGGAATCACGCACACACTACCTGTAAAACTTTCTGGTCTAAAGAAACCACAACTGAATATAATCAAGTATATAATTCCAAGTACTACTTTACCTGCAATATGGAGGAACAGGAGAACAAGCTAAATAATACTCTAAGAAAGCACTCACTGATATTTAGAATTTGGCACACTCCCAGAGAAATTACAAAGGCTTTGCAATAAACCAAAGGTAGGAGAGGAGCATAAAACAGTATGAAATGAAAGACACAAGAATAAGAAACTTAGGAGCTAAAAATGATTAAATATACCAGGTACGGTGGCACATCTACAATCCTAGCTACTCATGAGGCTGAGGCAGAAGGATTGCAAAGTTCAAGACCAACCTTGGCAATTTAGTGAGACCCTGTCTCAAAATAAAAATTAAAAAGGGCTAGGGATGGATAGAGTTCAATGGTATCTCTGGTTTCAATTCCCAATACTGAGAGATGGGAGCGGGGGACTAAATGTAATGGGTAGAAGTTATTTAGTTCCTAATCTTAAAAAATCAACTGTAAAAAGATATTTGTATGACAAAAGGAAAATTATGAATATTAAAGAATAATTAACTTCATTAGATGTGATACTGGCATGATGGCATTTCTTTTTAAAATTCTTTATCACATTAATATATAATAAGCAGATTTAAAGGAAAAAAAGACATGGTATCTTCAATCTCCTTTATAGGTAAGAAATAGGGGAAATAAGACTAGGAAAACATTGCTAGCTGCTGAAGCTGAGTGATGGGTACACCAGGGTCAACTATAGTACTCTCTTCATTTTTATGTATGTTGAACATTCTCATAAGTGTTTTTTAATTCAAATTAAAAATAAAAAGATAAGTCACAAATGAAGAGATAATTTATAATAAATGTATCTAGGAGTTATATAATCAATATCCAGAGTATACGAAGAGCTCTAGAGAATCAGTAAGTAAAAGATGAACAACTCAAAATAAAGATGGACAAACATATCAAAACATAACTCAGGGAAGGATCTCTGAGGGCATTTTCCCACCAGAATCTCTCCATATACAATCAAAAAGGGCAGTGGACATGTCCTCTTGAGGAATCGATTATTAATCCCTAAGGGAATAAACCATTCCTTAGTTGGTTGAGTTAGGAAAATAAGTGATTGCACTTACATAGAACATATGATTCCAGCACTATGATCTAGAAACTGTCCTGACACATAACTAGTTCTGTTGACCACAATACTGCCAGGAAAAAGGGCTACAGAACTACTTTCCTAAGATTAGTCATTGTTTTTATTGAATTAAATCAAATTAGCTCATTCAGACACCACAACAAGTATTTACCAACTAGTTTATCTTAAAAGGTATACAAAGAAGGTATATTACTCAAAGCTAAACATTTGGTGAGCACTTAAATTGTTTTAGGAGCTAAGTAGGATTTTGACTACATTTTTTCAAAAATATACAGTTGTACCTCAGTATTCATGGAGAGGGGGGTAATTTCAGGACCCCCACAGATCCCAAATACATAGATGCTCAAGTCCCTTATATAAAATGGTATAATATTCATATAACTAAGGCATATCTTTCTGCATTCTTTAATTCATCTCTAGATGATACAACATAAATGCTGTGTAAACAGCTGTTATACTGTACTGTTCAGGGGATGACGATAGGAATAAAAAGCCTGGACATGTCAGCACAGATGCATTTCCCCAAAATATTCTCATTCCATGATTGCATGAATCTGTGAATGGAGAACCCCTAAATACAGAGGACCAACCAGACCGTTAAAGTTATTATTACCATGGTAGACGGTATAGGACTTTGAAGAATCAACTATGCATTTATCAGGGTTAAAGGAAAACCAAAATTATTTTCTAAAGAGATTTCAACTTTACTTGAGCTCTCTGAGAATACAGGAGGTGTCCTAGTCTAACATTCTTCTCCATCCTGTAAGAAAATGCTGGCCTTATTTCTGGTTCACCTTACTTGAAGGACCAGGATTCCATCTTTCTACAAACAAAAGAGCTGAACTCCAACTGAACTTCTCAACTCTGCATCTGCCCAAAGCTCCTAAAGAGTTAGCTAAATATTTACATAGTATGCTTGAAAGATTCACAATATTAACAGTTCTTGTATACTATAAAGAGATGGGAGAACACTATTGTCTAAGGGACTTAATTCACACTTCACTCACCTATAATTCTCAAATACACCAAAAAGTCCATAGCATCTTGAATACAGAGCTTAGATCAATAATATGCGAATAGTAGCCTCCAACTAACCATAGCTACACTAAATTTTATGAACACACTGACTACAAAATCACCTCTTTGTGGAGGTCATTCATAGGTTTTGGGCTATCTATGATTCTGTAAATTTTTTTTTCTGTGCTAGGAATTGAACCCATGGACACTTTACTACTGAGCTACATTTCCATCTCCTTTTTACGTTTTAGTTTGCAACAAGGTCTCACTAAGTTACTGAGGCTGGCTTCAAACTTGTAGTCTTCCTGCCTCAGATTCCCAAGTAGTTGGAGTTACAGGCAGTACTTCTATACCTAGCTATAGGTCTGTAAGACAGTCTTATTTAAAAGTCTAAGATCATGGGACTATATTGGGTCATAAATGAATTCTTATCCTCTGATCCTGAAAGATATGAGTCTTATCTTTCATTTGCTACTTAATTAAAATTATAATTAGATTGTATTTTTCTCACAAAAGTAGCAAATAGTTTTAAACATATCTACATACTTCATATGCTAGATCTTAAGATACTAACAACATAAAAGTCATTGCTCTTGGAGCTTAAAATCTGTTTAGAAGACAAGATTCATATGTAAGGAGCAAATGGATAGGTCAAATGGATGACGCTTAGGATAAGAGTTCAGAGTTGGGCAACCTATCAGCAGGGACTGAAAATGTTAGAGAAAGTTTTGTGTGAAAGAGGGAAATAAGATGAGCCTTGAAATACCAAACAATGGATTAAAAAAGAAGAGAACACAGAACGGGTAGGCAGATCAGCTAGCCGGCACAAAGTTTTTAAATATTTGAATGTCAAGCTAAGCAGCTTATGTTTTATAGGCTTTGAAAGTTTCCTTTAAAAAATTCTAGTTGATATAACAATTGTACAAATTTATGGGGTATAATATGATGATGCCTTACATGTATACATCATGTAATGATCAAATCAGGGCATCTGGCATATCCATCACCTCAAACAAGTTATTTCTTTTTGATAAGACATTCAAAATCCTCTCTTCTAGCTATTTTGAAATATGTAACATATTATTATTATTATTAATTTAATGAGGGACAGTGAGAGAGAAAGAGACAGAGAGAATTCATTTTTATTTAGATTTTCATGTGGCTTTCATTGCTCTGAAACTTAGTTGTGTGCGTGGTGCTGGGGTTCAAACCTGCATACCTGCGCATGCAGGGCAAGCACTGTAACCACCGAGCCACTGCTCCAGACCCTGTAACACATTATTTTTTCTTTTTGTTCCTCAGGGCTGAGGACCAAACTTGGGGCCTTGCGCATATTAGGAAAGCGCTCTGCCACTGAGCTAAATCCCCAACCCCCTGTAACACATTATTTTAACTACAACCTCCTTACTGTGAGATCACATACCAGAATTTATTCTTCCTATCCAACTCTGCCTGGGCTAGGAAGTTTCTGAGCAGGAAAGAGAGTGATAACACAGATGGACTAGGAGAGAAGAACAGAAGTATGTTGACCCAACAAATGATCACTAAATGTGTACATTGTCACCTCAATTATGGCAAGAATTTCTGTAGGTAGAGGACTAGAACTGATACTTCCTCATATCCTTCCTGATACATAGGACAATATTATGTAAGTGCCACTTGACCAGAAAATATTTTAGCAATAAATGAATAAATAATACTAGAGAAGAGAAATTTTCCAATATGGTTGACCTCAAATGTTCTTTTATTTCTCTAAGTGACTGATACCCATTCACTTGCCACCTAACTCCCAAATCAGAAATTCCCCATGCACAATCGATCAGCAACTCTTGCTGCTTCTACCTCCAGAGGGTCTGTTGACTCAACCTCTCTCCATCTTTACAAATGCTACCCCAGATGCTAGAATAGCCTCTTTTGACTTCTACCCTCCCCCTTTGATCTAATTCTATTGTAATATGACTTATTTTTTTCTAAAACACCAGGAAGGAAGCCTGAGAATGATTTGGGGGACAGATTCACTCTTACAACAATTCACTCTTGCCCAAATAACCTTAATCCTTTCTGAGGGCAGTTCTACCAGTGACCTCCCAGTAAGCTCCACCTCTTAAGGGTTCCACTACCTCTCAAAATTGTCACACTGAGGACCAACTTCCTCACACACAAGCCCCTTGGGGACACACTCAAACCATATCCAAACTCTATCACCTGTGTTAGGTACCTATCCTTGGTTCTACTCTGCAACTTGTGTTCTCCCCATCATAGAACCTGCAGGATGTCATAACATGGAACTTCCTGTTCATTTGCTTATTTCTCCCACCAGATTATAAATTATGCCCAGGCAGAGACTCTAACTACTATTTTTTCCACAATACCTCTGTAAGTATGATGCCCACTTCATAGCTAGCACCCAATATAAACTTGCTGAGTGAGTGAAGCAAAGGACAGAGAGTCCTTAAGACAGACCAGGAGAAAAAGGCATTATGGTGAAGGTAGTAAGAAAGCGATTTCATAAAGTTCATCATTAGCTATACCTAATGGCATTCAGAATCCTCATTTGTGTTAATAAACTGAGTATCTTGCCAGGGCTTGACATTTTCTTAAATACAAATAGATAAAGCTTGTCTCACTGGTTTACAAACAGTTCAATCTGAGTTCATCCAAACAAGCAAAGGGGCTGATGTTACCTCCACAAGATATAACAAGCCCTGGAGGTGAATTCTCCAGTGACAGGCATTTCAAACCTGTTTATTTATGTGGTCAAAACTAGTCCAGCAGCTTCATGAAAACAATAGAAGAGATAACCAAAAAGGAAAAACTAACCCTTCTAAGTTCAAGCTCCAGGAAGAAAACAAACAACCAAAAATAGTGAATGGGATAAAAAGGCAGACACAGGTGAAAACACACAAGCCAGAATACAGGGTAAGAATAAAGCAGATTTAAACTGAGGACTGCCAGATTGTGCAAGAGGAGTGCAGGTCCCCACCCCACTAGGTGAAGATACACAGGCACAACGGTGGGTAGGACTGTTGGGGCTTAGGGCAGCCCACCCCAGAATATGACTGTTGCACATCAGACGTGCCCTACCCAAATACACTTCATTGCCATATTTTTATCGGGTTATTCTGAGAAACTGCAGTTGCAGGAGTAACTGTGAAAACCTTTTACAAGATAATTTATGTCTGTAAAGGAAATCTACATTAGCCAAAGTATGTATATCAAGAAGAGGGCTGCTCAGAGGCAATTCTTATTACCCGAGACACCACTGATCTCCAAAACAAGACAATCTTTATTCATTGTACAATTGCTCCTCTCACCCTGCATACTTGTTCCCATCTCTCCCACAATCCCAAGCCCCTATTCATTTCTGTAACTTGGGAAGCAGCATAAGTTTCAGTCATCTGGCCCTTCTCCCAGGCTCATATTATGTGGGACTCTCATATGTATATGCACATAATTAAAATGGCATTTGTCCTTTAATCTGTCTTATGTCAATTTAATTCATAACCCAGCCAAAGAACTTGGAAGGGTGGAGGTGTCCTCTCCTCCCTCCCTTACAGGCCTTGGAGGAGTACAGAAGCTACCGGCAGAACTCTGCTTGCCAGGCATCAAGTTTAAAGAGCAGGGAGCAAGAGTGGCTGTGAGTTCCACCTCCAAGGCGCCCTCCACCTGACCCGTTCACAATCCCAAGTCAGGGCCTACAATAAAGCCAGGAAGGTAACAGAGATTCACCGAATCAATGAAAATACGTACTTGGCACCATTTTAATTTAAAAATTACACAAAAATCAAGCCCTACTGTTTATGGAGGAAAAATTAGATAATAAAGAATATTGCAAAGAAAAATCTAAAATCACCCTAAACTCACCACCCAAATTTAGCCATCAGTCTTATATTTTGATGTCTGTCCACCTACACCAGTCTTATATATATACACACACACATATATATATATACATATTTCTATAATCTGCTTTTCTGCACTTAAGAAAAAACCAAGTATATATTCCATGTCCACCCAAACCTACTTCATAGTAGTCTCTGTGTGATATACTCTAGGTTTCTCCAAGGTTTGACCATAAGTCTTCATAGGTTCCTCAAGGGCACTAACCCCAGATATCAATCCAGGACTCACTGCACCTTGGCTAAGTCATGCATGGAAGGCAGTCCTTACTCTGGCTATGCTCAAAACATCCCTTTGCACACCCCACATATGATCCTGGCAAATGATGAGAGTCTAGTTCTTGAGTTTTATGAAAGCATCTGAGTCTTAGTCATTTTGTTAGACACTGAATCCAGAATGCAATCTAACAGTCTAAAAAACTCAAATCAAGCTTTGATTTATCTTAGAAAACGTGTCCTTAAGATTTGCCCTAAATAGGAAAAGTTAAAACGCCAGAAGTACATGCTTTGTAGTGTAACAAAAGCATCACGATGAAAACAATTATGCAATGACAAAAACGCATTCGATAAAATGAGTTAAGGAAAACGAAAGTATCCCCACCCCTAGTTCCAAAATATCATAATATCCCATATCATTCTCAATCATCCCAGGAACAGGGATCAACAGAGAAATGCACAAAGATGTAAAAAGAGGAAAGCTAGAGAAGGCAAGCAAAAGCCTGGAGGCATAAGGAGCCACATAATGAACAGCACCAAACGTGTAGGTGGTGCACAGCTTTGAAAAAACAGGACTTATTCACAGGCCATGGAGCAAACACCATAAATCTGGTCATCAGATAGAAACTATGGCTGAAGGCAAAAACCTGGAATTTTTTAGTTGGTGTTTCAAATGGGAACTAAATAAACTGTTAAAACTGTTCCACTCCTTAGACTTTGGCCAATAAAACCAACCCAGAGCACAGAAATCAGCAAAGGGCCTGTCTCCTTGCCACAGTGATTGCTGATAAAATAGCAAGCTCATCCTAAGAAAAGCATTTTCCTCCAAGTGGAAACAAACCTACAAAGGAAGACAAAGCACACACATGCATTTCAAAGGACATGATCAAATGCAAAGTAATAAAATAGAAACAACTCATAAAAAAGAAATCTGGCTTTGGAATCCCACCAGGAGGAACATCTCTGACTGTTCTGGGAATCTTCTCCCTACTTTAACTGAATTAACACTAGCACATACCCTTTGAGCAGCAATAAATAAAAGAACAGTGAATGAACAGGTAAAATTATGCGGGTATTCAAAACAAAACAAAACAAAGAAATTAAAACAAAAAAGATGAGTGAGTGATTAGAAAGATGTCAGGAGTCCCACAGTCAGAATCTCACATTCAAAGAAGCCCTTGGGCTGGGGACACAGCTCAGAGGTAAACAGCCACATACAAGGTCCTAGGTTTTAATCTGCCAGCACCACAAAAACAAACAAAAAACCAACCCCTTGTAAACCCAGCAATGGTTCTACCAGGAAGTCCTGTTATTAGTCTTCAGGCAAACCATGTAGGAAGTCAGGGAAAGGATCTGCCCCAGGGCCTCTGAGTGCTGCCTGATCAGCTGTCCTCCCAGTCTCCTCATTTCCCTTCTAATTCTCTGGAGACAACGGAGAGCTTCTAGGACTTGGTACATGCTATCTAACCCTTCCCTTTCAGAGCTGCTCTCAACATGGAGAATTTCCAAATGGCTAAACTGGATATCACAATACTGTATCCAAGGAGAGAAGTGAAAGGTCTTGAATCTGGAAGTGCCCTGCCATTCCCCCAGGAAGTCATTGGTCCAGAAGCAAGCCTAGAAACATACTTCCACTCCCTTCACAGCAAGCTGGAGAGTAAACACACATCTTTCATTTTTTGTGGGGGTAGGAGTGAAGGAGAGTACTGAGGATTGAACCCAGGGGCATTCACTGTGAGATACAGCCTCAGTTCTTTTTATTTGAGATAGGATCTCGCTAAATTACTGAGGCCAGCCTCAAACTTTATGATCCTCCAGCCTCGGCCTCCCAAGTCACAGGAATTAAAGGTGTGTATCACCATACCCAGAGTTAACGTGCATCTCTTAAACTCCTCATGTATGCAGGTTTCCATTTGCGCAGCTCATATGATTTTTTTTTCTCATCAGAAATTATTTCTTAGGAAATGTTTCTTGTTAAAATCCATCATATCTAAAATCTCAGAATCAATTAATCTCCAATAGTTTAATTTCAGTAGTTGTTTTCTTAACAGTCTGTGGTAGAGTTTTCAGAGATGACTGGCAAACTCCTACCTTCCCCTGTATGTGCAGACCTCCATTCTATTAAAATGTATACTTACTCTCCACTCCTCAGCTTGAGGATGCCTTATGACCTGGTCTGATCAAGAGAGGGCAGCGGAAGGGTACACACTGTGTAGCTCTGGCTTAGGCTTTTGAGAAGCAGGGAAGCTTCTCTGTTTACCATCTTGAAGCTCCTACTACCCTGCTGCACAGAAGCCCCATCCATCCAGAGTCATTTATGCCCCCAACTTCAGTTCCAGATACATTAGGTGTGAAGTCATCTCGGTCTTTCCAGCCTTGGCTGAGTTCTCAGATGAATATAGCTTATAAGTGATCCCAAATGACATCACATTAGTGACAAAAACACCCCCAGCTGAGTCCAGTTAGCCCAGAAAATGTGAGAGACACATTGTTGTTATTTTAAGCCACTAAATTTGGGGGTGGTTTGTTATGCAGCAATATGTAATTGAAACACACTTATAATACTGAAGAAACCAAGTTAAACTCCATTGAAAATGCAATATTAAATAAAAGAAAAATTGGTAACAGCACAGTTCTAGAGGCCAGGAGTCTGGAATCAGTATCAATGGTATCAAAAACCAAGGTGTCAGCATGACATCTCTGGAAGCTCTACAGGAAAATCCTATCTTCAGCTCTTTCACCTTCTGGTGAAAGCATTTCTTAGCTTGTAGTTACGTTAGTCAGCTTTCGCTGCTGTGACCAAAATACCTAACAACAACATCTTAGAGGAGGAAAGTTTATTTTGGCATATGATTTCAGAGGTTTAGTCCATAGTCAGCCAACTCCATTGCTCTGGGACTGAGGTGAGGCAGAAGGGTGTGGTGGAAAGAAGCTGCTCAGCTGATGGCAGGCAGGAAGCAGAGAGAGTTGGAGCCAGGGACAAAACACACAATCCCCGAAGGCAGCCATTAGTGACCCACCTCCTCCATTCACACCCTGTCTGACTACAACTACCACCCAGCAATCCATTCAATTTATTAATCCAACAAATGGATCAAACCACTGATCACATTACAGCTCTCATAAGCTGATCAGTTCACTTCTCAACAGTCCTGAATTATCGATTGTGAACTTTTAGGGAACATCTCATATCCAAGCACAAAAAGTTGCACTGTTTCAATCTCGCTCTACAATCATGCTGTCTTTTCCTCTTCTGCCTCTCAAGTCTCCCTCTACCTCATGTGTATAAGTGATTGGATTAGGATCCGATAAAAATTACCACATTCTGGGGAAGAGAAAGAATCTGACTTCCAGAGCTATATTATTAGATTCAAATGTCCAGTTTTCAACAAAAGGAAAAATCACAAGAAAGAGGAAAATATGGCCCATTCAAAGGAAAACACCTCCACCATAATGGAAACTTTCCCTGAGAAAGACCAGATGATGAACTTGCTAGAAAGACTTTAAAACAATTGTCTTAAAGATGCTCAAAGAATTAAAGGAAGACATGGACATAGTCAAGAAAATCATGTATTAATAAAATGGAAATACTAATAAAGACAGAAGAAGCTAAAAGGAGACCCAAAAGAAATTCTATAGCTGACAACTGTAACTACTAAGGTGAAAAATACACTAGAGGGAATGTTAATAGAGCTTATAGGACCTATAGGACACCATCAAGCAGACCAACATATACTCTGCAAGAGTTTTAAAAGGAAAAGAGAGATTATCTGAGGAAAAAAATGGACAAAGCTTCCCAAGTTTGATGAAAGACATGAATACAAACATGAAAGAAGCTTAACAAACTCTAGGTAGAGTGAACTAAAAGAGAAACACACCAAGACACATTATAATTAAACTATCGAAAGATGAAGACAGATGCTTGAAAGCAGCAAGGGAAAAGCAACTCTTCACATCACTAGGGCTCCTCAATAATAATATTATCAGCAGATTTCTCATCAGAAACTTTAGAAGCCAGAAGATAGTGAGCTGATGATATATCCAAAATAATGAGACAAACTGACAATCTGAAATCACATATTTAATAAAGCTATTCTTTAAAAGTGAGGAAGAGGGCTGGAGCAGTGGCTCAGTGGTTGGAGTGCTTGCCTGCTATGCAAAGGAACCTGGGTTCAAATCCAGCACCACATAAACAACTAAGTGTCAGAGAAGCAAAAGACAGATAAAGACTAAAAAAGTCGATTCTCTTTCTCTCACTCTCTCTTAAGAAACAAAAAGTGAGGAAGAAAAAAAAATAAAAGTGAAAAAGAAATCAAGAGATTCCTAGAAAAACAAAAACGGAGTGAATTTGTTATCACTAGATCTGTTCAGAAAGAAATGCTAAAAGTGATCCTGACAGCTGAAATGGACACTATACAGGAACTTGAAGCCATGTGAAGAAGTTAAGATCTCAGAAAATGTAAATATATGAGCAATTATAAAAGCTAGTATTTTTGTAAGTTTGGTTTGTAACTTCACTTTTTATATATTCTACATGATTTAAGAGACTAATACTGAATATTATTAGTTTAAAAATCAATATTATTGTAACTTTGGTTTGTAACTTCACATTCTGCTTTTTATATAATTTGAGATTAATGCACATACACACATACAAAACAATTATAACTTTAGGGCTTTGGAAATGCAATGTAAAAGACTGAAATATATGATATCAGTAACTGAAAGGGGATGCTGTATAGAACCAGGGGTGTTGTATGTTATTGAAGTTAGCGTACAATTTGATATGATTTCATTTTGTTTTCTTCCTTTAAAAAACAACAACAACAACAAAACAACAGTGCCAGGAATCAAACCAGAGCCTTGTTCATGCCAGACAAGCACTCTACTACTAAGCTATTACCCCAGTCCAAGGTAGTATAAATTATGTTCAAATTAGAATGTTGTAACATTAGAATGTGAAATGTAATCTATTATGTTAACTACAAAGAAAATAGTCTTAGAATACACAAGTATACACAAAAGGAAATGTAAAGAGAATTAAAACATTTCACTGTAAAAGAAAAACACAACTAAACACATTAGAAAGTAATGCAGAAAACGGGACAAAAAAAAGTTATAAAACAAGTAGAAAGCAAACGGCCAAACAATGCAACTAAATTCCTCTTTACTAGTAATTACTGTAAATGTAAATTGATTAAACTCTCAAACCAAAAGGCAAGAGACTAGTAGAGTGGACGTAAACACCTGATCTTACTATACTCTGTCTATAAGAAACATGCTTTAACTCTAGAGACACAAATTGATTGAAAGTGAAAGGACTGAAAAAGATATCATGCAAACGTTCAGAAGAGAATAGTACTGGCCATAAATAAGTCAGTCACAAACAGATAAATATCATATGATTTTACTTATATGAGGTTCCTAGAGTAGTCAAATTCACAAAATCAAAAAACAATGGTGGTTATATGGGGTTGGGGTGTGTGGACAGGGAATGAGGAGTTACTGTTTAATTGGCATAGAGCTTCATTTTATAAGATGGAAAGAGTTCTGGAGATGGGTGGTGGTGACTGCTCTACAATAATAAAATACTTAACAGCATAAAAATGGCTGAGATGTCAAACTTTATGCTATGCACATTTTACCACAATAAAAATGTGCTATTAAATCAAAATGAACCAAATCTGTTCTGGTTGGAGCAGCACTGAGGTGGGTGATCATTAATTTGGTCTCCCTCTTAAAAAAAAAAAAAAAAAAGGCCCATGGCTGAAGCGGTGGCTTAGTGGTTATAGCGCTTGCCTAGCATGCTCAAGGATATGGGTTCGAACCCCAGCATCACATACAACAAAGTCTTGGAGCAATGAAAGCCACATGAAAAACTAAATAAGGGCTGGAGCGGTGGCTCAGCGGTTTCGGCACTTGCCTGGCAAGCACAAGGACCCGGGTTCAAACCCCAGCACCACGTACACAACTAAGTGTTGGAGCAACTAAGGCTATGTGAAAAACTAAATAAAGTTGTTTCTCTCTTTCTTTATCTCTCTCACTGTCCCTCTCTCTTTAAAAAAAAAAACTAAATAAAATTCTCTCTCTCTTAAAAAAAAAAAAAAAAAAAAAAAGCCCCAAACACCACCATGAGCTCCAGAGGCAGTTCAGAGTCTAAAGGCTTTAAAAGACAAGATTAAACTCAGTACCACCGTCTACACACCTCACCCCCCCATTATCCCCACCTTTTCAAACTCTAATTAAACCCTACAATAGATTTTTAGCTTCTGCATACCTTTACCAAATTACTCTTGTTTTACTGAAACATGTTTACAGCCTTTCTCCTCTTAATAGAATATTAGCTTCTTGAGACCCAAACTGCCTTGTTTCTGCTCTAACTCTAGCACCTAGAACGGTGACTAGGTCACATAGGAAGCACTTAGTAAACACATGCTGTCTTCTTACTGTTTTTTTTTTTATTTTAAGAAATCCATTCTACAAATCCTGTATTCATTAAGCATGAGCAGCAGTTTTCTCAATCATAGAGGTTCTATCCCCATCATCCTGATTCTACAAATATATGTAAAATCAAAAAAACCTCTCAATTGTAATTCTAAAGAGCAGACTCACATTAAAATCCTAGTCAAGTACACGCACTAAATATGCAAACATTTCCAACTGCTGCATCTGCTTCATTTGATATAATAGCAAGGAATCACCTAGTAGTTTATTTCTTTTATTCATAAAAAAATCAATAGATTAATTCAAATATTCTAAATTAAGTTTTTGGCTTCTATTCCTCTAACATTTTCTTCAGTTATTTCTTTTCAAGACCTTATCTTAAGTCATACAGACGTTTTCACTAAGGCTAATATTAATTTGTCAATTCAAATTATTCATGTGAGGGGGAGGTACCAATACGGTCCCAGACTTCAAGAAACATACTAGGGAACTAAAAGATCTACTATTCTAATCATTAATCATTAGGAATTAAGTGAGCCTCCTAAGATCAAAATACAGGTTGGGGCGAGTGCAGGACTAGAACCCTACTCTCCTGTTTCCTTGCTTTAGGGTTTCTGTTTCATAGGTAACCCAACTATTCCAGAGACAGACATCTGCTTAATAAGCAGAGAACACACTGTGACCCAGACAGGCCAGTTTTCAAAGGAGCTCATGCCCCATGGCTGGGTCAGATAGCAATCTCTCCACTCCTGTCAATCAGCCTGGTCAAGTCACAGGAAGGTTCCCCCACCTGGGCTTTCACTTCCACCCACTGAGCCAGGACCACCCACTGAATTTAAAGGCCGAAGATGAGCAGGCAAACTGCCAGCTAAACTAATCTGTAAAAGTCTACTCATCTGTTCTTACAAAGCATTTTCAGAGATCACTGGACCACAGATAATTCTGTTTGGTCCAATAAGTCTCCTGTCTCTCCTATATTCAAATTAAGAGAATCTTACTAACACACTAGACTATCCCTAATCACTCCCTGCCTTCCCCCAAACCCCAGTCCCCATGCAAATCAAACCAGAAAAGTGTGTGCATTTGTTCTTTTTCAGTCTCAACGCTTCATTTTCCCCAGTGAATATATACATATACATATTTTTTAAAATAAATCTGTGGATACTTAGGCTGAGACTTATTTACAAGGAAAATTAAAAATAAAAAAACTAAGCAATCACCAGGCAAATGTTACACTCCTAATTAACACATAATGTCATTCATACCTAGGTATGATGTGATGTTTGGTGTACATATATTTTCTCAAATTCACAACTAAGAGAAGTAAGACTCAGAATATTAAGTGTAATTTTCCTCTGCTACAGACAAATAGAAAAAAGTCCCCATTTAGTGGGTGACTATCTCAGACTGTAGGATTTAGTCTTCCCTCTGAACAACTGCCTGGAAGTACTCAAAATATGGGATAATTTTCAACAGATTGGCTGGATCTCCAGACAGAGAGGATAAGCCAGCATTTGGCAGAACTGTGAAAGGAACATTTTGGACATCTTAGCCGTTTGTTTTTTGGAGAGCCAGAAAACTAATCTGGAATAAGTATAACTCATTATTGTTATTATTATTAAAAATCCTAACCTCTGGCTCCTGGAGCTGCCAGCAGGAAGCATGTTGGTTTCTGTATAAATGCAAATAAAATTTATTAAATTAGACATTCCAAGATCAGGGTCTTGGGTTTAGTGTTCTCACGAATGTTGGTTTTTAAAAAGCACTCTGAATTTAGAAGGCTGCCATCTCTATGCAGACCTTGAAAAGCCATCTGCCCTGCCCAAGAGCAGCCTGTACATTGAGGTCACACAGAGGCAGTCTTTCAACACAACTGGGAGCCATTCCCTTTCAAGCATGTTTCTCCAAACAGATCCAAAATCTTTCAAAGGTTGAGGCTGTGTTTGCTACCTCAACTCTGTCTCCTGCAGCACCTAGCAGAGGACACAGACATAGTATGTACTTCGTGCATTTAAAAAAAAATACTAAGTGAAGGAATAAGTCAGATCTCTTCTCTCTTTTTAGTTACATTCTACTAATTATGATTAAAATATGCTCATTTAGGACTGGGATGTAGCCCATTAGTAGAATGCTTGCCTGGCATGGGCGAGGCCCTAGCTTCAATCCCTAGCACCACACACAAAAAAGGTAAGTAAATAAACAAAAAATAAATGCTCATTTAAAAGAATAAAACATAAATGTACATAGTAAAACAAATCGCACACTTCTATCATAGACATTTTTTCCATATGCATATAAAAGTGTCAGGTTATACATATAATATACACTGTTGCTTTGGAGGAGTGGCAAATAAAGACCAGCTGACAGGACTGGAGCAGTGGCTCAGGGGTTACAATGCTTGCCTGGCACGCACGAGTACGTGAGTTCAAACCTCAGCACCACGTACACAACAAAGTCTTGGAGTAACGAAAGCCACATGAAAAACTAAATAAAACTGATCCTATCTTTCTCTCTCCCTCTCTCTGAAAAAAATTAATAAATAAAACCAAGTGGAACAAATAGTTTGGCAACTTTTTAAAAAAATTAATATTTAGATAGTGTACTCATTTATATCTCAGAAGCAGAAAGAGAAAGGTATCGCTTTCCTTGTCCTTAATTTAAATGAAACTTTTTGAATAAAAATATATTCTTATTTTATCTTCAAGTTTGGTTTTTCTTTTCCTTTTTTTTTTTTCAACAGATCGAAGAGATTTATTGCAATATTTGCAGGGACACACTTTCCAAGCAGAAAATGGTCGCTTGGCTTTCAGATAGGTGATCTTTTATGGGCTGAATTTGGTATGTGGGGGGGGGTCACAGCAGAAATTTTTCTGGTTAAACTGGGTTTTTCAGTAGGGTGACTATTAAACTACGGTTTTTCAGTAGGGTGGGGATCCTCTGATAAAGGCCCAAGGCAATAGATTCTGATGAAAGCCTGAGTCTGTAGATTTCAAAGCAGTGAGTAGGTTTGCTGCCTGGCTGAGGAGCTTCGGGTTAATTTTCCATATCCATCATTTCAGACTCTAAAGGGACATAATGAGTTGGGTTGATGATATAAAGTTTTTATCCAGCTAGTGGGTAAGCAGACATAAGTATTAATTCGGCCTAAGAAGGAGATTCCCTGGTTATAATTGAAGCAGCCAGAGAGGTGATAGGAGATTCCTTGCTTTAGCTGTAGGCAGGTTCTTATAGGAAAATTTTAGCAAGAATTTAGTGGGTGGTCACAGTGGGTTGAGATATCCCACACTGTGGTTGACACCTCAGGGAGGAGAGGTGACAGGGATATTAGAGGGGAAAGAAATGGCATGAGAGGATAAAGAAGTATGGGGGGCTAAGGTGGGTATTTAAATGAATGGAGGCATTGAATTTGGTTTGGGTTTTCCTGCCCAAAATAGGAGTTGATCATCTATGCATGAGTGAGGCCTTCCACTCAGGTGGCCAAAACCAGAAGGGTTTTGACCTAAGGGTTTAGTCTGGGGTGCTGGAATACCATTCTGAGGTCCCCATTTTCTATCTGCCTACAGATAATCTACCTTCTGCCTCAAAATCCTCTCTGAAGAGGTCCTTTACTGCCTCTGGGGAAAAACGGCAATGACTAATCTGGCTTCTTCGTGCTGGCAGCGGGGCACTGGCTGTCAGGGAAACTCTTCAGAGGGTCTATCTGGGGGGCCTTGGTAGATGTTGGGAGGCAGCTGCATGGAGGGTCATATTTCCATGACCACTTGGTGCTTAATGGACTCTAGGCATCTCATGCATCGGGGCAGTCCAGAGGACCATGATGGTGGCATTGGCAGGTGATTGGACATGCTGTACACAGGGGAGGGATCATGCTTCCATGCTGTTAAAAATGAAATCAAACACATGGTCAGCTGTGCAAGGCAGAAAATTTACTTCAGCCGAAGGGTGAAAGAATGCAAACCCAAGTTTGGTTTTTCTGAACACAGGAAAAAGTCATATGCCCTTAGAATTTTGTAGGCAATGCTTCATTAATTTCTATGTCCATTACCATTTGATCCTTAATTCTCTATTTATGAACAGTATGGGGTTTTCCCCCACTCCCTAAAATTTTGGAAATTTCATGATGACATGTCTTGATGTGATTTGCTTTTCATTCATTGTACAGGACTCATGTCCTTCAATTCTAATAAGTTTTCTTGTGCTATTTCTTTGACAATTTCTTGCCCTCACTTTACTCTCCTTCTGAATTCAAGTTAGATGCTGAACTGTCTAAAATAATCATTTAATTTTCTCATTTTTCTCTCTCCTACGTTTTATTCATATCTCTTTCTCTACCTGCCCTCCCCCCTTAATTCAAGCTCTCAAAAAGTTCTTTTGTCTTTCATCAATGTATTGAAAATTTTGTTTGGACTATCATAGTTTAAAAATCTCCAAACTTCTTTCTTACTCTTAGATTGCTTTTTTTTTTTAATTACCAATCTATTCTTATTTCATATAACCAATTTCATTTAACCTGAAAATATTACTCTTTTTTCTTTTAAGTTTTTTTCTGGTCCCTATTTTAGACCCACTTCTACTGAATTCCTTCTCTTTTAATCACTATTTTTCTTCTACTAGTGATGATAAATTTTAGTTGGTCACAATTTCTTGGTATAATTATAGTACTCCTCTCCCATTACCCCCCTACCCCATGATGCGAAAGATAATTCTGTCAGTTAAAAACAGAAACATATTAAGTGTTATAATGTGTTGAACAAAGGTTAGAAAGCAGACCAATAAGAAGAGGACCCAAATGAAGACCACCTGAAAAAGCAATACAGCATAACAGCATTCATTCAAAGGATAAGTTCTGATTTATACTTGACTACACAAGCTTTCCACTATGTGAATCTAATGAACACCAATTCTGAGCACAAAATTAGAGAGATTTTCCCCTTCTTTCCAATTCAGCCATGACTCCAAAGAAATGCAGACACAATAGTTACGAAGGAGGCAGGAAATCCTTCCAGCTAACCAATTTTTACATACTGTTCCCCATGGTCAAAACGTTGACCACAGTGTGGTAACTCTTTCTGACTTTCTGACCTTATTACTAAGACCATCAATTATATTCACTGCTATTTGAGCAGAGGAACTGCTTGAATGCCAAATGTCTACTCCACAGTGCTATTTAACTTTTCCCAACAGAGACTCATTGAAACTGGGAGTTTGGTAAAATATTTTACCTAACCTTGCAAAGATACTTCCCAGTAAATATTTGAAGTATATAAATACATCCAAGTAGTCTTGAAAATGTGTAAAACTTACCAATGTTAAGCTAAATACCCACCTTAATTATATAATCATATTTAAAGTAAAATAACACCATGGGTTCAGACAAAGGTAATAATATGCCACATAGACTAAAGTAGTTCATATTCTATTTATCTGTCCATATTAAACGTATTTTCAATGGGAATTTAAAAAATAACATGCACAGCATTTTATTTTGGAAAAGGCTGCTACTATACCATGGAATAAAACCTGAAACCATTTTCCACAGATTATTTATTCTGTGGCAGGGCAGGAAAGAGGAAATATAATGTTGAAAATGAGCAAAGGTTTGGAATCATCCTTGCCGGAAGTGTACTATTCAACTGGCAGTACGACCTTAGATGATTTGTCCCTCCTTATTGAGTAACTTTCCACCTTTTTTTTCACTATAAAATGAGAATAACCATGCCTATTTTGTGAAATTATTGTGAAAAAATAGACGATACATCTACAAATCTAACATTATACCTTCTCAACAAATTATAAACACATTGTTCTTTGGCCTTGGCTCCTGCCACCTAGTCCTCTTTCTTTTCCTCCCCACTTTAAAGAGATGAAAGGAATAGAGATTAGTATAAACTACCAGTAAGGTCAACACACTCTGAGACTCTAAGACCCAACAGAACCAGAGAACATAACTTGCTTTTGCTCTTGCAGTACAAATAGCTTTTTAAAATACATGAAATTCAGGCATTGAAAATATGATTAAAATTTGGGTTTGGGCACTACTCTATAGAAAAGAAGAAATAGGGGGTATCTCAATCCCTGACCTGAAATTATATTACAGAGCTGTAGTAACAAAAACAGCATGGTACTGGTATCAAAACAGAACCGAAGACCAGTGGAACCGAATAGAAGATCCGGAGACAAACCCCCAAATATTTAACTATTTGATCTTTGATAAAGGGGGTAAAAGTATAGT